>JAUKPS010001112.1:0-62199 GCA_032273165.1 Chlorellidium tetrabotrys | reverse complement strand
CTCGGTATCGTAGATTTCCGTGTGCTCGTTTTCGTACTTCTTGTATTCCAGACCGAACAGAGCGTTCAGACCGGGCAAAAGCTCTTTGAGAGCCTGTGCGCGTGAAATTGCCATGGATCAGCCCTCCTTATACGCCGAGCGAGTTGTTGTAAGAATGAACACCGACGTTCAGCTTTACGATGAACTCAGGATAGTCATCCGATTCAGTGCCGCGGACAGTATCGACAATACGCAGAGCGAGAGTCGAAGTAGCTGCCAACGAACCACCATTCGAGCCAACAACAAGGTTGAAGCTCGAGACGCCGTTCGCGGTGTTGCCACCCGAACCAAAGCCCAAAGCCGCGTTCTTGCCGATAGCGCCCGGCCAACCGGAGCCAGCAGTGCCCGAGTTGAAGGTACCAAGAGCCGCGCTGCCCTTGACTTGGAACAGAGCATCTGGGTCGTCCATGACCATGATCCACACGTCCGTAGCACCACCGGTGATGGTGTTTGCGGGCAGGTAGTTGGTCCAGACAGGCTGCTTGGTCGATGGGTTCACATAACGTGCGCCAACCATAACACCAATGATACCCGCGGTGGCGTCAGCCGAAGTCGCGGGAATCTTGATAGCCACAGGGGAAGTCGTCACGACAGCCGAAGGCTGGCCTGCCGAGGAAAGAACAACGAGGTCACCGAAGAAAATTGCTGCCGAGTTGTTGGCAGAAACTTTGATTTCGCGCATGACGCCGCCGTTGAAAGCCTGACCACCGATCAAATTCAGTGGTTTAAGGCCGTAGCCGGTAGCAACAGAAGACATTATGTCTACTCCTATGCCTAGTGTGGGGACTTAGTAGAGGGTATCAGCCTTTACCAAACGTGGTGCGGGACGAACGCTCGGGCCGAAGCACGGGCATACGTGGGTCAGACTCGCGGAGGTAGTTACGATCAACAGCGTCCATCTGGGCCTGAGCTTCTTCGACTTGGCCGTGTGTACGATCCTCTGCAAGTTCGGCGGGAATACTGCACAGCAGCAGGCCACCGACCTCAATATTCTCGGGGAAGCGCGATTCAAGATCGGACATGATCTTGAGTTCGGGAAATTCACTCGCCTTAACGGGCACATAACCTTCCCGGAACCGGCGTGAGACATTCGTCATATCTGCCTGACCCAGAGAGGCGGTGCGAACCCAACGGAACTTCATTCCATTGCGTGGTTCGGGGGTCGGTAGCATAGACTGTCGTTGCCAAGAACGTTGCCGAGTTTCGCTTTCGCGAGTTTCGACATTACGAGGAGTCCGGTTAGCCATTCTGCATGTCCTTCAGTTTCTGCGCCGCGTAGTCTTTAATCGAAATTCCGAGCCTCTTGGCGATAGCGGCCTCGGACGAGGTTATAACAACTTTAGTGCGTGGTGCGGTGGAGCTACGTCCGCCGGGGGCTACCACGGAGCCTGTCTTTCGTTGCGGTTGTTGTACCTCAGTATCCGCAGTGAACCGGTCAGGGTAGCGTTTCTGCATAGCCTGATCGACCTTAGTATAGTACAAATCGCTGCGTGGATCAATCCCACTCTCGATCAGCTCTTCGTGGACCAACATCGCATACCGAGTCATCGGTTTGTCGGTCTGGAACCAGTCGTTTTTCTGCACCCAAGTCTTGGCTTTTTCGTCGGGTTCAGGGATTTGGGGGCGTGGAGCGGGCGCTTGAGTAGCTACAGGCTCAGGCTGTGGAGTTGCCTGCCAATTTTCTACCCGATCGGCCTCGGCCTGCAGTTTCATAAGCCGCATCTGCGCATTGACCACCGCGTCAGAGTCGCCCGCTTCGTAGGCCTCTTTGTACGCGCGCTTGGCGACATCGAGTTCTGACGTTACGCGAGCTTTCGCCTGATTGATCAGGACGCCTTCACCCTCGGTCAGGTTTTTGCGTAGCCGGTCATTCTCCTGCTTCACCTTCTCCGCGTAAGAGACAGCGGCTTCGCGCTCGCGCGCTGCGGCTTCTTTTTGCCGGCGTTCCTCATGGAACTCGTACTTCAGCTTTTTGATGCGCTTCTGGACACCTTCGCTGTGCTTAGCGAGGTCTTCATCGTCATCTTCTATTGCTGCCGGTGCATCAGCGGTTTCGGTTTTCCGAGTGCGTCCTCGGTCCTGTTCAGGGGTGTCATCCTGAATCTCAATCTCCAGATCATCCTCTGTAAGATCGACGACTTGATCCTGTTCGTCACTCATGCTCGGCTGTACCCCCGTGGGTCTTCGACGACTGCTTCAACAGTATCGTCATTGATGATACGAAACTCTTTGCCCGCTACTTTGAACCGGGTACCCGAGTAGGACCGGAAAATAACAAAGTCCCCTTCTTGGCACCATGGCCCGCTTGGGAAGCGCGTCTTATCGCTATAGGCCTCAGGACCTACACGCAGGACGTAGCCGATGATGGAGGCGGTCTCTTCCATCTTCTTCAGTTGGTCGGGCATATACACCCCACCTTCGGTTTTCCCGGTAAGCTCGGGAACTGCAATAAGGATTCGGTAGCCGCGGGGCTCCGGGAGCTTAGCAGAAAGCTCGTCATCCATATTTACATCAGTAACGTACATCGCATCTCCTAGCAGTGATTTAAGGCTCACAGTACCTATGCGTGGGTTATTCCACGAATGTCGGGCAGATTGGTCTAATCTGCGATATATCTACGCTCGAGGTCTTTGAGCTCGTCCTCTACGCGGCTGAGGGCTGTATACTCTCCCACCGCGCGCCAGTAGTCCTCGAGTGTCTTTGCGCCGCCCTCGGCTAAGTGGACCTGCAGACCGGTCTTACGGTCTGCGATCTCCCGGATGACGGGGTAGAACATGCCCTCACCCATTTGTTAGGCCCTTCGCGACTTCTAGAGCCAGCTGTGCAGACTCTAGGTCTTTGGCATGGTCCTGTTTGCCGGCATTCAGCATGATATCCGCGGCGCTACGCTCGGTTTCAACGTCAAGGCGTCCCGCTTGTACAGTCGCGTTAGCCTCTTTGGTGACCTTATCCAGTTCAAAGCGGAGTTTATCCATCTCCATTTTGTGTTTGAGCTCGGTCTCTTTGATCGTCAGCTCACGCTGCTGAATCTGTGTCAGCGGGTCGGCCTGTTGTGCAGCTGCTTGCGCTGCGGAGGCGTCCGCTTGGCCCTTCTGGAACAGCTTCTGCGCCGCCTGTGCAACAAGGCGTGATACCTGCAGCTCGATATCTTCTGGCATGGGAGCCTCAGGATCAGGGAGCTCTACACCCAACTGCTTCTGAATCTCTACCCGGTACTGCAGCGCAACGTGCTCGGTGATGTGGGCCATCATCGCCGCCTGAATAGCCGAGGCAAACGGAGACTGTCCGACAATCTGCATGATCTTAGGGTCTTGCATCGCCATCATGTGCGTTTGGATATGCGCCTCATGGTCTTGATATGCGAACGGCTTAACAGGCTCCTGCTTCAGGATAGCCATGTTCTCGGTAACAGGGTCTGCCGGTTTGATGTCCCCGGGCAGTTTGATGATGTCGCTGGCATCTTGGATACCCAGAACACTGAGCATCTGTGCGTGTAGCTTACCCATATCGTATAGCTGTGGCGCCTGTTGGGCCAGCTGCAGTGCCGCTTGGTACTGCATGATCCGCTGCGCCATCGTTGCCGCGTTAGGGTCCGAGACCGGAATTACGTCAACCCGTCCGTCGAAATCAGCTACACGATCGGCGGGCTCGTCTACCTCGTAGGAATATTCTGCAGACATATAGTCGTGCACGATGCGCGCAAGGATACGCAGTTCTTGCTTCATCGCAGCGTGGAGCCGGGCTTGGATACCCGACATAACCTTCATCGAGCGCTCCATCAGCGCCAATGTGGTGCCCACCGGGGCCTGCGCGTTCATGTCGCCAACTTGAATATCGCCAACAGACCCAATCCGCCGGCCTTCTTCGACCACATTACCCATCAGCGCCATCAAGGTCTGCGATGGTTCTTTGTATGGCAGGGGTACGATCGAATCCTTAATCGTGCCACCCACGACGTCCACATCCCGGAACTCGCCCGGCATGATTGGGTTTGTATCCCCTGTGATACGAAGACCACGTGCCTTGAACCCTGCGGGCAAGTTAGCGAGGGTACCAGCATCAATGAGCTGGCGCAGCAGCGAAGTGGCCGACTTTGTAAGCCCGCCGATCGTGTGGATCAGGCCGGTGCCATAGAAGCCCATCCCGGGTAGGTATGGGTAGTGCACAAAGTGCATACGCTTCTGCTTCCGGTCATCATCCTCGTACCAATTTCGGCGGATAGCCAAGATTGTCGAAGATGACTTATCAATCGTAATGACGTAGGGCCGGGCAAGCCCATCTGGATCATCAAGGGGTTCGGGCAAATCCAACTCGACGTGCATCTCGAGAATAGTGTGCCGAGGGTCATCAGAGATGACCTGATCTGTCCCCTCCATGTCGTTGTATTTTTCTTCGATGTCGCTGATATCGCGAACCGGTTCTGGTAAGTCGTCACCTGCGTAGAACCCGCTTACCTGAAGCGCGCGGATTTCATCCGAGGTCTTCTTCATCACATGGGTGAACCGCGGGCAGGTACGTAGGTTTGACGCCCCATACGACACGACTAGCTCTTCAGCGGGGACGAAGAGAGACACTGGGCGCTCTAGGAGGGGATCATAGTAGATTTTCTTGAACGCTGAACCTGCCAATGGCAGTTTGAACAGCATCTGCTCCATCTCGTCCCGATAGTCGGGCATCACCTCGGTGATAAGGTAGTTCAGCTCGTTCTCGACGCGCTGGGCCTGTTTTACCCGGTCTGGGGTCAACTTACCCATGATTTTGGTACGTGCCGGCCCGCTTGCCGGCATAAGTTCACTCATGGCCTGCGCTTGGAAGCGCACTACCGCCTCGGTCAGCATCGGGTGGTACACGCCAGATGCGCCGCTCCATGGGGTTGTCCGCTCTTCCACCTTCATGCCCAGCAGGTCGAGGCCCTTGATATAGGCTCGCGCCCAATCCTTACGGGACATTCGGTCACCCTCGAACGACTCGATGAGGGCAGAGGCAATCGACTGGAGCTCGTTATCCTTATAGTGGTCTACGAGGTTCTCATCATGCGCGCCGGTCACCACATCGGTAGCCGCGTCTTCAGCGCCCCCGAAGTCTACGATAATACTGCCATCGTCCTGCGCAGTCTCCGTCGGATCCTGAATATCTTCCATGGTAATGTCCATGCCCCCTGACAGATCGTCAGGTTGCATCAGGATATTGCTTGGTTCCATAGGTTTAGCGACGGCCATGATGTTACCCCATTGCATACATCCGTACCTACTATAGCAGATACAGGGTCAAAATAGAAAGAGTGAACTGCTGGGCCTACTTCTTCTTGAGCCGGGCAGTATTTGTGAGCTGGTTGTACTTGTATTCACCAGCCTTATGTCCCTTGGACCGGGTAGCTGCGCGGTCTTTAGCCCGCCCCGCGGCGCCCATTTCTTGGCGTTTCGCCCCCTTCGGAGTCAGCTCTTGGCTACCGGGCTTCAGATCCCCCGCCTTCTGCAAGCTGGAGGTGGCAATGGCGAAGGCTTTCTTCTTGTCCATCCCCTTTGCTTCAAGCTGGGAGACGAGTCGATCGAGGATCTTAGGCATTGGTTCCCCCTATTTCTTGGGTGCAGCATACATTTTTGACAGGTTTGACGCAAGCAGCTCGATCTCCCAAGTGGACGCGTTGGTTTTCATCCGGTTTGCCTTTGCCGAAACGATCCAGCAGTTGTCCATCGTGTACCCTTTACTCGAATCTTTCCGGTCCACGGTCGGTGTATTGTCGGTAGAAACTCCGCTTGAAAACACAAATGGTATGCCTAAGAGCGGACATCGCTCGGGTAGATTCTGTAGCAGCCACTCCGGGGTTAGATCAACGTCGCACCCGCGCGCTTTTGCTCTACGTCGGGCGTGAGATGCTGCCTCGGAGGCCCACGTCTCGCGGGGTCGTTCAAATCGTCGTCTAGTTCGTGCCGCGCGGTACTCCTCGGGTCGTATTCTTGCCATGGTGCCCTCCACAGTTGCGCGGAGACTACCATATTTTTACCCTCTTTAATAGTAGGCAGCGCGGCGGGACATCATGGCAAGGGCGTCGTCCTCGTCTTTGTAGTCTGAAGGTAGTTTGATAAACCCGCCCTGCCGGAATCTCATCAGCGCCATGACCGTGGAGTCCACAAGGTCGTCATGTGAGGCGAACGGAAACCCTGCGATCTCCTCGATGACTTCTTCGGCCCACCGCGTCTCCGGCGCCCAGACCAATCCGGACGAAATTATGTCTGCCACGGAGTTCAACCGTGCCATTTTGTCCCCTGTACCGCGGTGTGGCGTGTATTCCTGCACGGGGAGCCCCATCCGGCGCATTTCTTGGTAAAGTGCGACCCCGGAGCTCTTTTTCTCGACAATAAACGAGTCTGGTTCCCAGATTTTGTACTGCTCGAGGGCCATTTGCTTCAGTTCCGGGAACTCATACCGGTCTTTTATGGCCTCTAGGAGGATAATGTTGTGGTTACTCACCTCCTCATTGTAAAACACGCCCCACACGGTCAAGGCCGTGAAGTCATTCCGGGTTTTTGTCTCCGCCGCGGAGTCGAGGGACATGATAATGTAGTCGCATTCTGGTGGCTTCTCGTCTTCCCACCGCATCCACCACTCTCGTTTGACGATCGCAGCCTCTTCAGCCGTGGGCTGCTGCTGATACTGGGAGTTCCACTGGAACACAGGCATCGAAGCCTTGGTGCGCAGCAGCGCCGGCATATCAAAAAACTCAGGCCAGAGTGGTTTCTGCACGATGCGGACCACCTCGTTACCGTCTTCGTCGGTCCCGGTAACCTCGGCGTCAAGGATCGCCGGAAACTCGATGATATTGTACTGATCCGCGTCAGGATTCTTGATCATATCTCGGGTTACACGCCCTGTTAGGTCGTCGAGGTGCCATCTTGTTTGAACGATTGCTATGCGCCCGCCGGGCATCAGACGTGTCCGGGCACCGAATGTGAACCACTCGTAGGCTTTCTGGAACACCTCGAAGTTACCGTTGATCACGTCTTGCTCGGAGTGGGGGTCGTCCACGAGGAGCAGGTCTGCACCGCGGCCTGCGATGGACGAACCAATGCCGCAGGCGAAGTACTCACCCCCAAAGTTTGTGTTCCACCGGCCCGCCGACTTGCTGTCTGTAGCCAGTGAGACGTGTGGAAACAATGCCCGATAGGCATCTTCTGCAAGGAGGTTTCGGACCTTACGTCCGAAATCCACGGCCAAGTCCGTGGTGTGCGACACCATCATAACCTTCTTGTCCGGGTTCCGCCCAAGGAACCACGCGGGGAAGTAGATTGACACGAGCTGGCTTTTCCCGTGCCGCGGCGGGATATTTACGCAGATTCGGTCTTCCCCATCGGGGGCCAGTGGGCCTCGCTCGATGGCCATCAGCTGGTCCGCCAAGATTCTGTGGTGCCGGCCAACCATATAGTTGGGGTCCATGTACTTGCAAAACTCGATCAGGTCATCCCGGGCAGCATCAAGCCGCTTACGGCGCTCCAACTCCTCGAGCTGTGTCGTGATAACGACGACCTCTGCCTCTGAGAGGCGGTCCAGATTCTGCAGGAGGAGGTGCAGTTCTTCTTCGCTGAAGCCGAGGTCGAGGGAGGTATCAGCCATTCCGCAACCCATCATAGTACTCGTGGTGCAGCGCGGATACTGCAAAGCCAAGGGCAATCCCTTTTCCAACATGGTCGCCGACAGCCCACCCGGTACCAACACAATGATCAGGTAGCAGGTATGCGTAAGCCATCGCGCTGATCTCCCCCGTTTTTACCCGCTCGAGCAAATCCTCTAAGATCGAGATAAGCTCCTCATCAGGTAGGGCGGGTGGTTCCACTGGGCCCGCAGGGCCAACAGGTCCGCCATGTAGCGATACAACTTTACTCATCTTCGTCATCCCATGCAGAATCTAAGGTCTCCGCTGTAAGCAGCGGGCGAGCATCTACGACTTCTGCATCGTCGATGGGGTTTACCAACTTGCTGAGCTTGGCCCGGAGGGCGCTGCGTAGGTCTGCACTGGTCTTGTTGATTACGGTGATCTCGCTCTTTTCAGCGAATAGCCCCACGTCGCTGATCTTGCCGAGCAGCTCTAGGGCCTTGATCCTGATCCTCGGATCGGGATTATCTGATTCCTCGATCAGCCTGTTGGTCACAAAGTTACGCACCTGTTCGGCGCTCTCTATGATGTTGTGGCTGAACTTCTTCAGTTGGTGGTCGATAGCTCGTAATGCGGCAGGGGTCATTTGTCCTATCCGTTTGTCCGTCAGCGAACGTGAGGCCTCGTCCGGGTTTTTTGCAAAGGCAAGGGTGACCTTACCTGCAGCCTCGATATCAGCGTCAGTGTAGGAAATCTCCAGCCCGTGCTGGACTAAGAGATCAATCGTCTTTGATGCACCAGCCGCCATCTTGTCAACGTCTAGTGGAAATTGCGCCTTAGTGGGGGGTGGCGGGCCGAAGGTCGGAGTGAGGTATATGGTCATATGCTGCAGTGTACCGCAATATACCCCCCTATAGGAAGAGTGTTTTGCAAGGGGGGCCTTTCCTATGCAGAGGGGGTGGGGTGCACGGGATAGGATTTTTAGAGGTAGGGGGGGGTCTTGTTTGCTTTCCGGCAGGTCTCTATAGAGGTCGAGTATCTGTAGCTCAACGGTTAGAGCTGGGCGCTCATAACGCCTAGGTTAGGGGTTCGAATCCCTTCAGATACACCAACCCCCATGTTCTTGTATTGTTCTAAAAGTATAGTACCGTGTAAGAAACGTGATGTTCTGGTAATGTTCCAAACGTGATTTATTTGCGCGGATTAGTGTTATATAGATTTTTTTGACGGCCCTCGATGAGGGGGGACGCCCCCACGTGGGGTCAAGCCGATTCGCGTTATACGCGCCATATAACTGCGCGCAAGCGATATTAAACCGCCCTATCCCGCGCCAAGCGATTGCAAGGGTTAGTAAACTAGGGCATAACTAACCTATCGGGACAGCAAAGCATGATGCAATGCGCCGACAAAAAAGGAATGAATGAATGAAAACTATCAATGCACAAAATACTGCAATCGCAATCGTTGCCGCGCCCGCCGCGCCATTGGCCTCACTTGGTAATCTGCTAAAGGATTATCACAAAGCGGATGGTGCCTTTGAGAATGCCCAGCGTGTTCGTGTTCGCTGCATCGCGGCCTTTGCCGATACCTGCAAAGCAATGGGATGGGATGATCTTTCCGCCATTAAACCCAAAGGTCTGCATCGCGCCGAATTGATGCAGGTCGCGGCGGAAAGCATCTTGCCGGCCAAAGCCTTGGCCGCGTTCAATTCGGATATGGCCGCGTATAAGACCGGCGCGGATGGCAAGCGGATCTATTCGGCAAAGCATAATGCCGGAACAATCGTTGCGAATTTCCTTACACGATTGATTGTTGCCGCCGAAGCAATGATGGGTAGCGCCGCGCAAAGCAAAGGCGAAGGCGAAGGCGAAGGCGCGACACGCGGCACCAAATCACCCGCGCGCCCCCCGCAAGATGCTATCGCGGCACTTCTCAGCGAAGGCCTGAAAAAGATCACGCGTGACGCGAAAAGCTCGAATCCGAAAATGGCTAACCATGCCGAACGTCGTGAATGCCTATTGCGCGCCGTCAAGGAATGGGCGGCATTCAAGTAAACCCTAAGGCGCGCCGCAAGGCGCGCCTATCAATCAATCAATCAATCAATCAAAGGAATCAAAACACCATGGCAAACATTGCCCACATCCTACTAGCGGCCACCGATGCAATCGACACTGCGACACAAGCGGAAATGATGGATGCAATTCGCACCATCCATCACCTGCGCGATGCAAACGCAATCGACGTTTGGAACGCGGATCTCGCCATTCAAATGGTGGAAAACGAAATCGAGATTCGCAATGCAAACTGCATCGAAGATGGCGAATCGTATGACGCGCCTGAGGTATACGACGCGATTCGTGCCTATCGCGTAGGGGATGCAGCATGATGATCGCCATCACAACCGCCGCCATCGGCTTGCTATCCTTCGCCTTGACCATCGCCCTAATCGCGATCATCACGGCCTAATCGACCTAACCCCGCAGCCTTTTGGTTGCGGGGTTTTTTTGTGTCCCGTCGCCAGCCACCCCGCCGGCTGGACGTATCCCCAGTTACTAAGGCAGCTCGTGGTCAGCGAGGATCAGCGCGCAGGGCTACAGGTTATACGGGCCGTATAACCAAACCGTCCGTGGCACCAGTTACTAAGGCAGTTCGTGGTCCGGCAGTTTGCACGGCGCGCGGTCCACCAGTTATCAAAACAGTTCGTGGTCAGCCGCGCTATACGTCCAGACATGGCTTTAGGTCCAGAGAACAGACGTTCTTTGGATTTTGGGGTTATACGGCCCGTATAACCAATTCCTACACAAAACGTTATTTGTGTAGTATGTCCACCATCTCCGCGCTACACAAATAACGATTCATGTAGTGTAGGCGATTTCAGGCGACTTGGCCGTTTCCAACCACATTTTATTTTCGATACGCTCCCTGAGCGTATCGAACTATTTTTCCCCTGTCAACCCCCCTTTGTAATGTTCCTAATGTTCTTTTTTGGTTTTGAAACAGGAACATTATAACCTCATGAAAACAAACGAAAAAACGGGTAATGTTCCTTTGTTCCTAATGTTCCAGTCCGGACGAGTTGGGGCAGGAATTTGCCCGCTCGACACGCACCAGCCAACTTCAGTTTGTGCAGCACCAAAACCAAAAAGGAAAACCCGATAAAGGTAAAAACATGGAACATTAGGAACAAAAGGAACATTATATAAAGAGGTATTAAAAAACCTTTATATATCAACTACTTATCCTTCTGCCTAATGTTCTTTTTTCAAAAACCGAACAACTACATTAGGAACATTACATGAAATCAAGGACTTAGTGCCTATGCCCGTTATACGGGCCGTATAACCTATCACCTGCTGTCAAACAATATCAACAAGAATCGTAAAATACCTAGCCAGCACATATTGACATAAACAGTGTTATCCTGTATTCTATACAGACTAACCCGCCTACACTGACCGCGCCACGGCGCACCGCCAGCGGCCCGCCGCCAGCATTGCTCTTTATCATCGTGATTGGCACCCGCTCGACGTGGTGCCACGGCCCAGCTAGGCAAGTTATACGACCCGTATAACCGCTGCCGATAATGCTAGAATTACATGGCCCTTACCTAGGACGCGCAGCTTATCCCTGCCGCGTGGATCAGGCCTACCCGCTTTGCGGGTATCAAGCCTGTGCAGAAATCAAGAAACGTCAAGGGGACGTATCCCCATCAAGCACCGCCAAGCGGTGCGCCAAACCTCGAAGCCCCACGCAGCCATCCTAGGTGCCGACAAGTCGGTTATACGACCGCAGAGCGGGAGACACCCCGCAAGGTTATACGGCCCGTATAACGTGACACGCTTGTCCAGCCCACGCCGATGCCGAGAATGTATCGGAACGTGACGCCTATGTAGTTCGCCAAAAGAGTGCCAGCCCCGCCAAGCGGGGCAACCAGCCCAAGGGACAAACAACCAACAACCAACAACCGAAACAGGCGACGCATCAGCCCGCCTGTCCACGTGCCTAGCAAGCCCGTGCTGACGAGGAAGCTATAACCCAAAGGATCAAGCAATGACCGACCTTAACTGGATGCCCAAGAACCCCACCATCGCCGACAGCGATATTCGGAACGATAGGTTCCGCCGTGTCTTTGACACCATCGCCCGTGCAATCATCCCCTTCTTTGATGTCCCCCACGCCTACTACGGCGACCTGCTGTGGGATACGGATACCGCCCTGCGCCTACCCGTTGGCGACACTGTGTTCCTTATTGCGCGCAGCATGGGGACCACACTTTTCGTCCCCACGGACCAATCGTTCGACAGCATCGCTGTCTGCTATGCAGAGGCGCGCGCCGGTGCAGATAGCTGCGCCATGCGTAACTACCCTGCGGGCGTCTTTGCGATCAAGCGGGACGAGAACAACCACATCACGGTCACCCATTGCGTGACCCGCAACTTCGGGGATGCAGCATGAGCGGCGAAGTCACAACATTCAGCGCGCTGCCAGTCGGCGCGCTATTCACCTACAACGGCAACCGTTGCTGCAAGCTGTCCACCAAGACGGCGGAAATGCTAGAGTATAGGCGGTGGTTCTACTTCCGCCAGAACGACGTCGTGACCCTCGGCTATGCCGGGATCGAGTAACCACAACCAACGCCCCGTTATACGGGGCGTATAACCACAACAGTCAACTCAAAGGAAACACCATGAACACCAACTTCACCCTGCCCGAAGCTGCTTCGGTCCCGACACTCTCCTCGTCGGCCATGCTGGTCCACCTGTCCATCGGCGTGTGGACCGCATCCAAGAAAGACAAAGCCGCAAGTGCCGAGGTGGCGGATACGCACGGCGCCAACCGCAACCTGACCCGCACCTACAAGACGATCATCGACAGCCCCAAGCTGGATGCGATCAAGGCAATGGCATCGACCATCCACGGCATGAACCGTGCAGCCACACTGGATTGGGCAGGGGATATGCGGCTCCTCACCACGGCTAACTACATGAAGCACCACCAAGCCTTGACCGCCTACGAGCAGGAATTCTGGCGGCTGGTGGACGATATGCTGACCACAGATTATACGTGGGGTATAACTCAGATGCAGCTCAAGCTAGGCACCATGTTCAACGCGGCTGACTATCCGTCGGTGTCCGACCTGCGGCAGAAGTTTTCGTTCAAGCTGTCATATATGCTGCTGCCCGAAATGGGGGACATTCGCTTGGACATCGCACGAGAGGCACAGGATGTGCTGGTCGCGCACTACGAAAAGGTCGTCAGCGACGCTATCAACACGGCGATGACTGGCCTGTGGACCCGGCTCTACGACATCCTCAAGGTGGTGTCGCGCCAACTGGCCGTCGAGCGTAACCCCGACGGCACCGAGACTAAGGGCCGCATCTTCGACGGGTCTATCGACACGCTGCGCGAACTGATCGGGCTGCTGGACACCTGCAACCTGACCAATGACCCGTCCATGCAGAAGCTGGCGCGTGACCTGTCCAACGCCTTCGAGGGTATCACGACCAAGGCTGACCTCAAGGATGCAGATACGCGCGAGGATACCAAGCGGGCCATCGACGCGGCCATCGCTGCCCTGCCTTCCTTGGGCTGGTAAGGAGCAACGCGGATGGAACCTAGATACCGAACGGGATGGCGAGAGCGCACCGACATCACCTTTGTCGGCGGCGTCGAGCGATTCGATCTGTGGGTGGCAGTAGGGAAAGAGACCCTCGAACCCTACCACCTGCGGGTCGTGTGGGATAACAGCGATTCCACGTGGGATGCCTATAATATCAACCACCGACAGCTTGCCACCCAGACTAACTGGGACGAGGTTGACGGACCCGAGGAGCCGGAGCGGTTGCTCATAGAGCAGTATCTGATCCTGTTCGCACCAAGCCTTACCATCGTCCCTAGTTATACGGGACATATAACCGAAGGAGAGACTGACAATGTTCAAACTGTGGAAGCGACAGACGGACATCCTGAGAGCGTTTGATGCGATTGCACCGGACACGATGACGGGCCGCGATGTGGTCAGGCTGACCACATCCATCATGCTGACCTACGCTAAGGACGAGCGCGAGGCAGGGGAGTGGACGCTGCTGATGGCCCAAGCAATCCGCGATTACTACACCGAGCAGAACGATGGCGAATGCACCTGCGATAAGTGCGCCGCCAAGCGTAAATCAGAAGCACACTAAGGAGCAGGACATGACGCGACATATCCACTTTGTTGGGTTTCGCACCGATGCCGAATACAGCGCGGCGGTGCGCGTGTTCGGCAGACCCAACTTCATCCACCGCATCCACGACTACCGGATGTATGGCGATGTCGGAGAGGATGATGTCATCCTGCTTGGCTCAAAGGGAAAAGAGAACCCTGACCCGAGGTATTCGGATCAGGATCACGAACGTCACTAACAACCAACCCAACCCAACCCAACACAACCTAGGAGAACTACAATGTCTACTGCACAACGTATGTATGAAATCGACCTCGACCAGACCGCTGCACTCATCAAGGCCACGGGCCGCCTTCGCACTGTGCTGGTGCAGGGTCACATGGGGACGGGCAAGTCGTCCTTGCTCAAGACGCTGGCCACCATGCTGCCAACGCACAAGCCAGTCTACTTCGACTGCACCACCAAGGACTTGGGCGACCTGATGCTGCCCCGCATCGCGGAGGTTGACGCCAACACGCACTACGTCAGCTACGCACCCAACGAGGAGTTGGGGGTCCACCATGCAGGCCCCGTGATCGTCATGCTCGACGAGTATGGCAAGGCTAACCCCGCTGTGAAGCAGGGCCTGACAGCGTTCATGCTAGAGCGCAAGCTGGGCAGCTACAAGCTGCACCCCGACAGCATCGTGTTCTGCACGACCAACCTTGGTGCCGAGGGTGTAGGCGACCTGCTTGTGGCGCACCAGCGCAACCGCGTGACCGTGGTTACGGTCAAGAAGCCGACCAACACGGACTGGATCGAGTGGGGCATCAACCACGGCATCGACCATAGCTTGCTGGGCTGGGTCAAGGATACGCCCCAACTGTTCGCGGACTTCCGCGACATGAAAGACCCCGACGAGAATCCCTACGCCTTCCACCCCAAGGCAGCGGGCCGGGCAGCGTTTGTCACGCCTCGCTCGCTCGAGGCTGCGTCGGACATCCTCAAGCAACGGCACCTCATGGACGACATGACCGTGACCGCTGCGCTGATGGGGACTATCGGGGATCGTGCCGCTATGGACATGATGGCGTTCGTCAAGCTGGCCGACCAACTCCCGTCGCTGGACTCGATCAAGAAAGACCCGCTGAATGCCAAGGTTCCGACCAGCGCGTCTGCTGTGTGCATGGTAGTGTATCGTTCGCTTGCTGCGCTCGAGCGTGACTGGATCGACGCATGGATGGTCTATATGGACCGCTTGGACAAAGAGGCGCAGGGTATGTTTGCCAACGGCGTCCGCTCGCCCAAGTATTCCAAGCAGTCCTTGGTTATGACCAACGCCAAATTCACGTCGTGGGCTAAGCTGAACGGGTATTTGTTTGCAGCCGATCGCCGTTAATGGTATACCCGCATAGTAACCCTACAAAGGAGGTAACTATGGCTTGGTCACAACTACGGGATAGGACAGGAGACCGTTACGGTCTCCTGACTGTTATCAGCCGCGCCGCATCTGACGGCAAGAAAACACGATGGCTAGTCAAATGCGACTGCGGTTCCGAGACCATCAAACCCGTAATGTTTTTCAACAACGGCGGGCAGCAATGTAGTAGATCGTGCCCTCTTGGGGTGCACGTAAAGCATGGGCAGACTACGCATACGTCAAAGAGCAAAGAGTATACCGCGTGGATCGACATCAAACGCCGCTGCTTTAACCCTGCGGCCCCAAACTACCATCGCTATGGGGGGCGAGGCATAACAATGTGCGTAGAGTGGGTAGATGAC
Organism: Chlorellidium tetrabotrys; assembly: GCA_032273165.1. NCBI lineage: Eukaryota > Xanthophyceae > Mischococcales > Botryochloridaceae > Chlorellidium > Chlorellidium tetrabotrys. The sequence continues at coordinate 46,641 of JAUKPS010001112.1, read as the reverse complement.
TTCCCTGCCTTCTTTGCACACATAGGCCCCGCCCCCGAGGGAAAGCGGATGTCTATAGACCGCATCGACAACAACGGAAACTATGAGGCGGGCAATGTTCGATGGACTACGCCTTCAGAGCAGTCACGGAACCGCGAACCTTATAAGTGGAGGAAGAAGTGAGCCGCTACCCTAGAACGAAGGGGATGCACTACATCGGAGGCGTCGATCAGTTCGACGTCTTCTGGTCCGACGAAACCTCCAGCTACATTCTAGTGTGGGGCCGTAGCCTGATGGATCGGCGGATGATCGGACATATGATGATTGAAAACCCCGCCGCTATCCGTAAGCACCTACGCCACTGGGACTGCTTCATAGCCCCCGAGCAAGCAGAGCGTATCGTTCTGCTTGTGCAACTATTCGGACCCGGCCCCGTTATACGGGGCGTATAACCAAAGGAAATCAAATGTTTATGATGAACCCACTAACCGCTGCACAGCGTGTGCAGAAGGCAACTATCGACATCATGGCCAAGGATCGCTACGTCGCGCTGGCTGGCATCTTGATGATCGGTCGCAAGACTATCGAGACCGACGCCGCCAAATGCCCGACCGCATACACCGACGGTAAGAACGTCGTGTTTGGCGCTGACTTCATTGAGAAACTCAATGATGCTGAACTGCGGTTCCTCGTGCTGCACGAGGAGTATCACAAACTCTACCGCCACCTGACGACGTGGCGCTGGATGTATAAAGAGAACCCCCAGCTTGCCAACATGGCTTGCGACTATGTGATCAACGTGAAGCTCTGGGACGACAACCGCGGCGACAAGTTTGCGACCATGACAGGTGTGCTGAAACTCGGATGCTTCGACGAGAAGTATCGCGGCTGGGACGCGGCCCAAGTGTATCACGACCTCAAGAAGAACCCGCCACCCCAAGGCGGTCAGGGCGGTGGTCAAGGTCAAGGTCAAGGTCAGGGCGGTGAGGGCTTCGACGAACATGGCTGGGATGATGCCGAGGCTATGACCGAGGACGAGCAGGACACGCTGGCCCGCGACATTGACGAGGCGATCCGTCAGGGCGCGCTGATGGCTGGTAAGCTAGGCACGGGCGGCAACCGCGACTTCGACGACCTGCTACAGCCGCAAGTGGACTGGCGCGAGGTGTTGCGTGAGTTTGTGCAGACTACCTGCACAGGCAGCGACTACTCGACATGGAAGAAACCCAACCGCCGCTACATCGGGGCTAACATCTATATGCCAAGCGGCATTTCCGAAAGCGTCGGGGAACTAGCTATCCTGATCGACACATCGGGTTCCACCTATGCACCGGGCGTGTTGACTGCCTTCATGTCCGAGGCCAAGGCGATCTGCGATATGGTCAAGCCGTCGCGTGTCCACATCATCTACTGGGACACTAGCGTGTGCCGTGCCGAGGTCTACGAGCGGGACGAACTCGACGGCATGATCACATCGACACAGCCTACGGGCGGTGGTGGCACAGATGTCCGCTGCGCCATTGACTATATGCAGGAGAACAGCATCACGCCCCAAGCGTCTATCGTGCTGACCGACGGCCACCTAGGCGGCGTGTGGGGTAACTGGCTACATCCTGTCCTGTGGTGCGTCATCGACAACAAGCGGGCCACGCCCGACGCCGGGACTACTGTTCACATCAACACGAGGGATATGTGATGGAGCCAAGATGGGAACCCGGATACCCCGTAGAAAACTATCCGCACGATACGTTCGTCGGATATATAGAGGAGTTTGATCTATACATCGACTTCGACGAGCATAGTGAGTTCCCGATTACACTCATCGCGGAAGTTAACGGAGAGCGCGGGCATAACTTTGATGGCTTTCGCGTGAATGGGAACGAGATTGAACCCGCGACGCAGCCAGACCTGCACCTAACCCCCTACCATATGTGCCTGATCTATGCAGCAGCGATAGAGCACGGGCTGATTAAAGGAGAGGACCAATGACACGGAAAGAATACCCCAAGGAGTATAGCATCGTCGAAGTTGTGTTCGTCGATGGGACTACGGCAGCGTTTATGATTAACGCGGGGCCGAGCCTAGCCGTGTATCTTACCGAGACGCTGCAAGAGAAGGGGGCCTTAGTGCTACGCAACGAGACCGACGCTATGGTGGTTCCTCGAGAGCGACTGCACTCCTTCAGCCTACGCAAAACAACTAAGGAAACCTAACCATGGGATACACAAGCCAAGTGCTACTCGCTGTAGCGTTTGAGACCAAGGAACAACTCGAAGAAGTCTGGGCTGTCTACTGCCTGCATCCGCTTGTGCAGGAACACGACCTTGCCAAGGACTGGACTCGGACCGATACGGTTCACCCGACTCTATGGCTCTCGATGGACAATATTAAATGGTATGAGAGCTACGAAGATGTGCAGGGCTTCGAGCATCTAAACGCCGTTGCCCAGACCTTCGTAGACGAACGAGATTTCAGCTACGCGTGGCTCAAATACCGGATCGGGGAAGATTACAACGACGTCGAGGTGCAGGACGAGGGCAATCACGACGACCTGCGAGACTACCTACACGACAACGCGAGCATCCGCCGCGAAATCATTCACGACTTTAGCTAGGTTATACGCCCCGTATAACCACAACCAAGGAGAACTAGACATGACGAATCAACGCATATGGGCCGCCGATACCTTCGACAAGATCGCCGCGTTTTACGAAAGCATTGAACCTATTCGTGGGAATAAGCACGGCGGTAAAGATGTCCGCCCCCTCGGAGCGCGCCGATACACACATGATCGGATCGTGAAGATCAGCGACGATTGCTATGCACTCAGCGATGGCTGGAACGAAGGCGATCCGATCTTTGGCTACCTACCGCTGGGCAAAGGCAGGCCCGACGGCACAGAGTTGGAGTTCTATGCACCGATTGTATGGCGGCGTCACCCTGACGGCACCGAGACTATCAAACTGCGGAACGCCTCAGGCTACGGCGCGCATACGAGCCGATACAAATTCCTGTATGAACACACTCCGCGCGGTATGGGGTGTCGAGTGAAGAACGGGCGGCAATATATCGTGCTCAGCACCGGGGAAAGTTATTTCCTTACCAAGGGCATGACGGAACCGAAAGTGGCGTATGACGCAAGGGCCGCGTTGATCGCTAAGGGTCAACACCCATATGGCGGTAAGCGTATCCTCGAGGATGACAACGCCTCGATTGTGCTCAGACGCGATGCAGATCGCTGGACACTTATCAGCCATGGTGGGAACCTAGTCGAGCCGCGTAGACCACGCACTGTTGTGGACCATGACGTTAAGGGTGCTATGAAAGAGCAGATCGAGACGTTCCGTGCGTGGGTCCACATCGTCGCTCCGATGCTGGGTATCGACCGAACCAACCTGCACGAGTATCAAGTTGTTATCGCGGAGTGGCAGATAGCGAATAACGCCAAGTCCGGTCGGGGGTGGGGAGACTTCCGGCATCGCGTAGACGCCGACATAGCTAGGAAGATTGTCGCGGACCCAGAGCACCCGCTACGGACCGCGATGGCTGCGTTCGCTATCTATGAGGCCAACTTATGCGAGGTGTGCGAGGACGCCGCCGACGTGGCGGACCTCAAGGGCAGGTTCAATCGGTGGATCAACACGGCGCTCAGCCTCACCAAAACAGTAACGGAGTAAGTGTCAGTGACAGCGATCACTACTAGGCAAGTGTATAGAGTCCATATACGACGTGACACTAATTCGGTTAGTGTGCTACCTCTTGGCATGGAATGTCTTGAGTCTGACCTAGAAGGTGATTATACATGGGATCAGCTTCCAACGTGGATGACTGATCAACTCACCGTCTTGTCCATCATGCCTAACCCGCCACCACCGATCGACGTGGACCGCGTTGGGAAGCGCATAAGCCCAGATGTTTTCTGGGTCTACAGGCACGAGGGATCACCATGGCAATGACACCAGAGGCGAAGGTTAAGAAAGTAGTAGTCCAGCACCTTAAAGATATGAAGGCTTACTACTTCTATCCTGTGACGGGAGGGTTCGGGGGCAGCGGTGTCCCCGACATCATTGGATGCTACAAAGGTATGTTCTTTGGCATCGAGTGCAAAGCCGGGGGCAACAAACCCACAGCCTTACAAAAAAAGAATCTGTCCGACATCGCTACGTCGGGCGGGATCGCCTTAGTAATCGACGAGACAAACATGGCCGACGTTCCAGCGTATCTAACGGCGGCTACAACACAATTATCAGGAGCATAAAATGCAAGACGTCACAATGTTTATCACGCACATCAGCGACAAAGGTTCGGCCTTCGGTGTTCGGACCGATACGAGCGAGGGAGTGTTTCTGCACTCTAAGTTCGTGCAAGACCTAGGCGCGCAGATCGGGGATCGCTTCAACGTCACGGTAATTCAGAATACACCCGATGTCCGGGACCGGACACCATGGATGACCGTCGGTGTAAGCGCCGCACAGCCTGTCTACGCACCCTCGCAGCTTGCGCCTGTGCCTGTAGCTGTGCCTGTAGCTGCGCCTGTAGCTGCGCCTGTAGCTGCGCCTGTGGACAAGGCCCTCTCCAACGATGCACTGGACGCGCTGCTGCTGAACCACCTGAACAACTACAGCTTCGCATCGACTCGAGAGTTGGCGGACTTGGTTAATGAGCCGGTGGTGCGTGTGACCAACGCGATGGCGCGTCTTTTTACGGCAGGCAAGTGTGTGCAGGCTAAGGTGTATCGGAAGGCGACACAGACCGAGGCGTCGTTTGTGGTCTGGGCTTTGTCGGTGGAAGAATTTTTGGGCGCGGACGGGGAGGCGTAACTGGTGAAAAATCCTGCTGATCCGAAACCGCTGGGCGGCGTGAAGTTTGACCAGAACAAACCACGATACGACTTGATCCCGCCAGAGATCGAAGAAGCCATTGCCAAGGTGCTGACCTTCGGGGCGATCAAATACGGCGACCGTAATTGGGAATTGGGGATGGATTGGGGGCGCGTCTATGGCGCGCTCCGCCGACATATGGCTGCATGGTGGGGCGGTGAAAATACCGACCCCGAGACGGGGATGTCGCACTTGTGGCATTCAGCTTGTTGCATCGCGTTTCTCGTAGCGTTCGAGGCGCGCGGCAAGGGTAACGACGACAGACCAAAGGAGACCCGGAATGACTAAGATTGATCTGCACGAGTTGGTTAACCTTCCCCATGGGGAAGCCAACAAGAGACTAAATGCCGCTGGACATTGGAAAGACGACGATGTGCTCGAATATACAGTAGAGGTCCGCGGCTACTATACGCCGTGGGAAGAGTCACAAACCGTGACGGTCACAGCGCCAAACGAGGACGTTGCTTTTGAAAGAGCCTACGATCAAGTCGATTTCGACAAGATTACTAGCTCCGAAATCCTATCCGTAACCGACATCAAGGAGGACTGAAAATGAATGTTTGGACCGTAACTACAATGATGCTGTGGGTGATCCCCGTGTTCTGGCTTATCCGCGACTTTGAAACGGTTGTGGATAATCTTGAGCGCCTGACGGGGCGCAGCGGCGCGGCGGTTCGCTGGGCGGCTGTTCTGTCCCTGCTGCTCTGGCCCGTGGCGATGATCATCGAGATGATGTTGGGGGATGACGAATGAGTTGGAACCCATGGCGACGCGCAGCGGCAGCAGAGAAAGACTTTAAGGACTGCTTTCTTGACCTTGTTTCTGCATACGATGCGGTTGATCGCCTTTCCTATGCCCTCGAGCAGATCCGAGACTTAGAAACAGAACACGCAAATGCCACTGTAAAAAAGATGGCGAAGATAGCCAAGGAGGCGCTGGAGAATGACGTTTGATCCGACAACGAACCGCATCCCGTTTGATCTGATGACCGAGGATGAACAGGCGGCGTGGAAATCATGGCCGCACGGGTGGACATATTTTTCAGCCTTTGGCTGGTCGGAAATTAAACCTAAGTGGGCAGGTGGTATTGTCTATCGTGGCAAGCCTAAGCCTGTGGTGACATCAAATTGGTTCAATGTCTATCCGTATAGCGTGTTTGATAGCCCATATCTTACTCGTAAAGATGCAGATAATGCTGCTGGGAAAGATCGCATTGCCGTTTTGCGGACAGATACCTGCAATGGCGTCGCAACGGCGCATTTGGAGGATATGTAGTGATCTGCCGCAAGTGCGAAACTGAAATGATTTTGGGCATCGCAACTGCCCAGACCTACGTCGGGGGGATGCCAGATTTCCCCGGCGATACACACGCCAGCACGTTTTCTGCTGGCGGGCCGGGCAAGGTGATCGACTGTTGGAAATGCCCCGACTGTGGGCGCAGCGTGGAAAAGGGAGAGAGTGATGCCCAGTAAATCCATGGTCGAAAAGGCGCGGGAAGCCCTTGGTGAGCTTCAAAACGATGTTCCCGCGCTCCTCTCACGACACAGGTCGGTAAAGGTTCAGGTCATCGCGCTTGAGCGGGACATAGCCTACGCGGAAAAAGCGTCTGAAAAATGGAAACTTCAGAAGGAACTCCGCCTTCTGTACAGCATGGCGCGCATTCTCGTGCGCCGTATTCACGCTTTGAAAAAGGAAGAACTGGAATGACTGATGTTATTGAAATTGCCTTTATTTGCCATCAGGCCAACCGTATGTGGTGCGCCTGCAATGGTGATTACAGCCAGCCAACTTGGGACGATGCACCCGACTGGCAGCACGAGAGTACCATCGACGGCGTTGAACACGCGCTGAAATACCCAGAAGCTGGACCAGAAGACAGCCACCAGAATTGGTGGGCGGGCAAGATAGCTGACGGCTGGGTGTATGGTCCTATCAAAGACCCAGTGGCCAAAACGCACCCCTGCATGGTGCCATATAACCAACTGCCAGAGTTCCAGCGCAAGAAAGACGCGCTGTTCTTGGCCATCGTGAGGGCATTAGCATGACCGAACCTGACCTGAAACCGTGCCCGTTCTGTGGTGGGTACAAGAACGTGATCTGCAAAACAGATTACGATGGCGGGGATGCCTATGCTGTGTCCTGCCGATACCCTGACTGTCATGGGGCAATCTTTACATTGGGTTATGGCTATTTTTCCACCAAGGATGAAGCCATCGCCGCATGGAACACCCGTGCCAAGCCTGTCCCTACAAAGAGAGACTTGATCTTCGACAAGCAAATCGCAGATTTTGTAAGGAGCCTTGGAAATGACCGCACCTGACCTGAAACCCTGCCCATTCTGTGGGGGCGAAGCCATTGCCCATCCCTGTGCTTTGGAAGGTGATGACCATGATGTTGGCTGCTTTAATGGCGAATGCCCAGTCGAGCCACACACTTGGGCGGAAACCAAAGATGAAGCTATCGCAGCATGGAACACCCGTGCTGTAGACCCCGCCGCCATCCGTGAAGCTGCGCTGCGTGAGGCAGTGGCAGTGGCCGAGGCGTTGGCGGTTAAGTGGTGGGCTGAATACAAAGACCGTCTCTCCCCGCACTGCGCTGATCCCCAGTATCAGGGGATGTCAGACGGTGCTGATGATGTTGCCACCGCAATCGAAGCCCTAATTGGAGAGCAGAAATGACACACATCAAATGGCCTAACAATCCAACAACACCCATTCCAAGCCAACCAAGCTGGCAGGAAGAGGCGATGCGGCAGAACGCCCTGCTTCACAGTGCCATGATGGGCAGCGCAAACGCAGAAGCCCGCGCCACCCAATTAGAGTTGGAGCGTGACGCCCTGCTGCGTGTCGTGACCGACAACCATGTGGCGCTGCAACGTGCCGAAGCCGCAGAAGCCAAGCTGGTCAAAGTAGGCGCATTGCTACCCGATGACCTATACGACTCAAAAGATTGGCGTCATGCTGACGCGTTGGGGCGTATCGAGTGGTTAATCCGAATGCTTGCAAACAAGAACGAGGAAATCGACGTATGGGTTGGTATGCTTAACCAAAAGGAGAAAACAGAATGACGCACATCAAATACCCAGACGAACTGGGTCGGCCATTACCGCACGAACCCAACTGGCAGGGCGAGGCGATGCGCCTGAGCGCCCTGCTGCACAGCGCCATGCTGGGCGGCGCAAAAGCAGAAGCCAAGCTGGCTAAGGCTGTAGAGGCGTTGCGGTTCTATGCCGATGTCAGGAACTACGACGATGGCATTGTTGGTACGACCCATGAAGCGCCCGTGTGGTCAGAAAGTGATTTTACTGAGTTTGAGTGGGACAACGGAGACAAAGCCCGCGCCGTGCTGGCTGAACTGGAGAAGGCATAATGAAAAAGCTATTACTGATCGCCGCGCTGGCTCTGACTGGGTGCAACGAGGAGGAGCGTAAGCGCGAACTAAATGGCATCAACGGCCAACTGCCAGAGGGCTGTGTCGTTGCCGATGTCGGGCGTTATGGGGCCATTTCCCATGTTCTGGTCGTCATCTGCAAGGGCCGCGATACCACCTCCACCAATGGGTCTTGGACGAGCGGCAAGACGAAACAATCCGCCGTCACCCTACAGATCGCGGAGAAAACCGAATGACTACCCTAGAGGCGCTTAGGCAGGAAAGAAACCACCTGCTTGAACGGAAGGTACAGCTGTATGATGCACAGGTGAGGGCAAAAGACAGACTGATGGGTATTGCCAACATCGCCGCCCTGAACGAAATGGTGGCCTCGATTGAGAGGCTTATTAAAATGCTGGAGAAAACCGAATGAAAGCGACCAAAGGGAGGCGACCCACGAAGCGTGTTCCAACACAGCACCAACTGGATACGATCCGAGCCAACACACCTAAGGACGCCGCCAAGATCTTAGGTATAAATGTGTGCACAGTCTACAATATCTGCCACGACAGTAACATCGACCCTATCTGGATTAGGAAAAGTGCGTCAAAGCGGAATTGGGGGACACAGTTTCGGGAAATCCGGGATCGCTGGGAAGTCGGTGACATCACGATGCAGGCGATGTGCGAAATTTACAATCTGCGCCCCAGCGATATTAGCCAGAGACTTGGGGTTCATAGCCCGATTGGTGCCGCTAAGTATTTGACCAAGCGGGAAATGGACTGGCTTACCGACACTTGCCCCGCAGACGTGGGGGTTAACGAATATATCGCAGCATTTATCCGGGATGCCTATAATGAGGAACAAGAATGACAGTCGTATGGACTATCATGGTGATCAGTTTCGGTGCAGGAACCTTTGCCGGGTATGACACCTATCTGCCGTTCAAGGATGGCCGAGTTTGTGGGGACAACATCGAGTCTACCCGCAAGCTAATGGAGGATCAGGGGCTGGAAGTAGTGTCTGTCCGGTGCCTATCAACCGAAATCGCGGTGCCTACAATCCGCCCAAAAACACGACCATAACCAAGGAGAACACTATGGACATCAAGATCAACTGGGCCATCGACATGGCCAAGCACGTCGCCAAACTGAGCAAAGACCCCTCGACACAAGTCGGGGCCGTCATCTTTGACCAGAAGGGACGCATCGTGAGCGCGGGCTTCAATGGCTTCGCCAGAGGGGTGAAGGATACCCCCGAGCGCCTCAATGACCGGGACATCAAACTACGCATGGTGCTCCATGCCGAGCGTAACGCTATGGCGTTTGCTACCGCACCCCTAGAGGGGTGCATCATGGTGGTGACGCATCCCTGCTGCGCCCAGTGCGCCGCGTCCCTTATCCAAGCGGGCATTGATCATGTCGTGTATCCGGCACCGACCCCGGAGTTCAAAGCGCGGTGGGCCGAAGACTACGCGTTTGCGCGTATGCAGTTCCACGAGGCGGGCGTACAGGTGACAGAGGTGCAGGCATGAACCTGATCACCCTAGACTTCGAGACCTACTACGACAAACAGTATTCACTCTCCAAGATGACCACGGAAGAATATATCCGTGATCCCCGCTTTCAGGTCATCGGTGTGGCTACCAAGCTGAACACTGAGCCTACGGTGTGGGTGTCAGGACCAGCGAGCGTTATCCTAGAGCACCTGCGATCCTTGCCGTGGGCCGAGTCCATGATGCTATGCCAGAACACGATGTTTGATGGCGCGATCCTGACATGGCGCTGCGGACTCAAGCCGAAAGCACTGGCCGATACTATGCTGATGTCCCGCGCCCTGCACGGGGTCGAGGTGTCGCATAGCCTAATGGCGCTGGCTGACCGCTATGGGGTAGGCACCAAGGGTACCGCCGTATTGGACGCCTTGGGCAAACGCCGGACCGATTTCACCGAACAAGAGCTGGCTGCGTATGGCCGCTACTGCATAAACGACGTGGAGCTGACGCGGGACATCTTCTACAAGATGACCGCTAAGGGGTTCCCGACAGACGAGCTAAAGCTGATCGACGTTACCCTGCGTATGTTCACTGACCCTATCCTCGAGCTTGATCGGGCGCACCTAGAGCAGCACCTAGCGACCGTCGTGCAGCATAAGGCCGACTTGCTGGCGACGTTAGGCAGCGACCGCAAAGACCTCATGTCCAACCCGAAGTTTGCCCTGATGCTGAATATGGCGGGCGTCACGCCGCCGGTGAAGATCAGCCCAGCGACAGGCAAGGAAACATATGCCTTTGCTAAGAGCGACGAAGAGTTTATTGCCCTGCTCGAGCACGAAGACCCCACAGTTCAGGCGCTGGTCGCCGCACGGCTTGGGGTGAAGTCCACACTCGAAGAGACGCGGACGCAGCGGTTCATCGACATCTCCAAGCGCGGGAACCTACCCGTGCCGATCAGATACTACGCCGCCCATACTGGCCGGTGGGGCGGGTCCGACAAGATCAACCTGCAAAACCTGCCGAGCCGTGGGCCGAACGGGAAGAACATCAAGAACTCTATCGTAGCCCCTGCGGGCTACGTGTTGATCGACGCGGACTCTGCACAGATCGAAGCGCGTGTCCTTGCATGGCTGGCTGACCAGCGCGACGTGGTAGCGACCTTTGCCGCAAACGGCGACGTGTATAAACGTATGGCCGCTAAGATATTTGGCAAGGCCGAGGAAGACATTTCAAAGGCCGAGCGACAGATCGGTAAGGTCGTCATCCTTGGTGCAGGCTACGGCGTCGGTCACGTCAAGCTGCAGATGTTCCTCAAGATGCAGGCGGGCGTCGAGGTGGACCTGCAAGAAGCCAAGCGGATCATCGACATCTACCGGTCATCGAACGACAGGATCAGCCAGCTTTGGAAGGACGCAGACGTGATGCTGCGGCGCATGAACCAAGGCGACTCCGTGCAGTTTGGTCGGCCCGGGGTGCTGACAGTGGATGCCAGCCAATCGGGTATCCGCCTGCCCAATGGGTTATACATCCAGTATAACGGATTGACCGGAGAAGAGGGTGAGCGGGGTGTGCAGTATAGCTACAAGACGCGCAACGGCCCCAACAATATCTACGGCGGTAAGGTAATCGAGAACGTGTGTCAGGCACTGGCACGGGGAATTATCGGCGAACAGATGTTACGCATTGCCAAACGGTACCGCGTAGTGTTAACTGTACATGACTCGGTTGTCGCGTGTGTGCCTGCCGAAGAGGCTGAAGAAGCCCAAGCCTACATCGAACAATGTATGCGGTGGACGCCCGAATGGGCAGCGGGGTTGCCCGTGAATTGCGAGTCGGAAGTTGGGACAAAGTATGGGGGATAGACATTGAGTAACGCAGGCGCTTGGTCCTTTAGCCGGATGAAGAACTTTGAGAACTGCCCCAAGCAGTATTACCACGTCACCGTGATGAAGCAGTTTCCCTTTGAGGAGACAGAGGCCACACGGTATGGGACAGAGTTTCACAAATCCGCAGAAGACTATATGCGGGATGATGTTCCGATCTCGGGACGGTTTTCCTTTGCCGAGGGTATGCTCAAGGCGCTGAAAGCCAAGAAGGGGACTAAGCACTGCGAACTCAAGATGGGGCTGACTGAAGACCTGCAGCCCTGCGACTTCTTTGCGCCCAACGTATGGTTCCGCGGCATCGTGGACTTGCTTATCATCGACGGGGACCGCGCGTTCATCATCGACTACAAGACGGGCAAGTCGGCAAAGTATGCCGACACTGGGCAGCTACAGCTTATGGCACTGTCGATCTTCGCGCACTTCCCTGATGTGAAGCGGGTTAAGGCCGGGCTGTTGTTTGTGATTGCGGACAAGTTTGTGCCCGCCGATTACAACGTCGCCGATAGCGACACGCTATGGTCACCATGGATCAAGAAGTATGCTCGCCTCGAGAAAGCCCACGAGACGAATGTATGGAACCCCGTGCCGAGTGGCCTATGCCGAAAGCACTGTCCTGTGGTAGAATGCCCGCACAACGGTAACAGCAGGTGACCCATGCCCTATGTAAACAAGCCCCGCCCCTACAAAAAAGAGTGGGCGCAGGAACAAGCCCGTAACGAGAAAGCCCCCCGTGCCGAGCGGGCCAAAGCGCGGACGGCGTTCGATGCCAAGCATGGCAAGAGTGCGCGCAAGGGTAAAGACCTGAGCCACAAGAAAGACCTTGCTCGTGGTGGCTCTAACGCCGATGGTGTGTTCCTCGAAGCACCAAGCACAAACCGCGCACGGGGTGGAGCGATCCACAAACCCACGAACAAAAAATAACCCTACTGGAGAGGCTATGGAGATCATTGACAACAAGGCGTTGCTGCTTAGTCTGCGCAACCCTACTAAGGTCACAACTGTAATTCCCAAGAGCAAGCAACTAGGGCCTAACGAAGTCCTCGTGCATTGGGGCGTAGGCGAGAGCCACGCGCTGCGAGACCTGAACATTAAGGCGCCACCCCCCATACGGTCGCGGTATAGCTGGCCCGGGCAGTACAAACCGATGGACCACCAGCGGGTCACGGCAGAGTTTTTGACCATGCACCGCAAGGCCTTCTGCTTTAACGAACAAGGCACAGGGAAAACAGCATCCGCGATATGGGCAGCAGACTTTTTGTTGCTGCAGAAACAGATCCGCCGTGTGCTGGTGGTCTGCCCTCTGTCGATCATGGACTCTGCATGGCGCGCGGACCTGTTCAAGTTTGCTATGCACCGTTCGGTAGACATCGCCTATGGCGCTGCGGACAAGCGCCGCAAGATCATCAACGGCCTCGCCGAGTTCATCATCATAAACTATGACGGTATCGGGGTCGTTGCAGACGAGATTGCCAACGGGGGCTTCGACTTGATCATCATAGACGAAGCTACGCACTACAAGAACTCCCAAAGCCAGCGCTGGAAGATACTGAGCAAGATCGTAACCGAGGACACATGGCTATGGATGATGACAGGTACACCGGCAGCGCAGTCCCCGATGGACGCCTACGGCCTAGCGAAGCTAGTGAACCCGGGCGGGGTCCCTCGTTTCTTTGGATCATTCCGCGACCAAGTGATGATCAAACTCACGCAATTCCAGTGGACCCCGAAACCTAACGCCGCCGAAACCGTTCATGCGGTGCTGCAGCCGGCGATCCGCTTCTCGAAGGATGAGTGCCTAGACCTGCCCGACATGATGTACATCAAGCGCCACGTACCGCTGACGGCGCAGCAGGAGCACTACTACAAGAAGCTGAAGAAGCACATGATGATGGAAGCCGCAGGCGCTGAAGTCACGACGGTCAACGCGGCGATCAACATGAACAAGCTGCTTCAGATTTCGGCAGGTGCCGTCTATACCGACGGCGGCGATACGCTCGAGTTTGACATTTCACCGCGCTACAACGTGCTAAAGGAAGTCTTGGACGAGACATCGCGCAAGATGCTGGTGTTCGTGCCATTCAAGAGCACGATCCGTATGGTGCAGGACAAACTGATTGCCGACGGGGTATCCGCCGAGGTTATCTCCGGTGACGTGTCGGCGGGCGCGCGGACGGACATCTTCAAACGCTTCCAGACAGAAGCCGATCCAAAAGTATTGGTCATTCAGCCCCAAGCGGCAGCGCACGGCGTAACGCTTACAGCGGCTGATACGATCGTATGGTGGGCCCCCACGGCCTCCCTAGAGACATACGCGCAGGCAAACGCGCGTATCCACCGCACCGGCCAGCACCACAAGTGCACGGTCGTGCAGCTACAAGGCTCCCACGTGGAGCAGCGCCTCTACGATATGCTAGACAAGCGGATAGATGTCCACACACAAGTGCTGGAACTTTACAAAGATCTGCTTGACTAGGATATCTATTGGCACTATATACAACAAACAACAACCATGGAGAGACCGATGGACGAGATTACCGCTCCACCGAATGTGGAGAAACTCACCCGTATTTACATCAAGATACGGGACGCAAAGGCTCAGTTGGCCGAGCGGTTTAAGGAAGATGACGACGCGCTGACCGACCAACTGAACACCATCAAGCACGAGCTTCTAGCTTATTGCGCGGAGCACGGCATCGAAAGTATGCGCACGTCGGCGGGTATATTTTATCGCACTACCAAAACGCGCTACTGGACAAGCGACTGGGAGTCGATGCACAAGTTTATCCTCGAGAACGAGGTACCTGAGTTTCTTGAGAAGCGGCTGAGCCAAGGCGTCGTTAAGCAGTTTCTTGAAGAGAACCCCGAGGCGGTTCCGCCGGGGCTTAACACCGACGTGGAATACGTCATAACTGTGAGGAAGAAATAATGGCGGCTGAGTATGCCACTATCCAAGAGGTAGCCGAGCACTTCAAAGTGTCGGTGTCTACGGTCCGCAACTGGATCAGGGCGAACACGATTCCGCCTTCTACCTACATCAAAATTCGGGACACTTATCGGTTCAACCTCGATCTTGTCGAGGCTGCACTTCTGGGCGCTTCGGGTACGGCCAACGACCAACCTTCTGTGGAGAACACGAAATGAGCACTGATCTTTCCGCCTTCAAAGGCAACGCACTGGTTTCCGGTGACCTGTTCAAACGTATGATGGAGGTCAACAAGACCCTATCCGGCGGCGGTGGCGGCACGAGCCGTCGTATTAGCATCAAGGGCGGTCGTTTCCGCGAGATGCTGAACGGTGAGCAGGTCCGCGTTAACTCGTCGGGCAGCATGAATGTGGTCGTGCTGGGTAGCTCGAAGATCGGGCGGACCTACTTCGAGGGTGCCTATGATCCAGAGACCCCATCGGCACCGACCTGCTGGTCGCCTGATGGTGAGAAGCCTTCGGCTGATGTGTCTGAGGAAAATGTCAAAGCCCGCGCTTGCCGCGACTGCCCGATGAATATCAAAGGGTCTGGCCAAGGCGAGAGCCGCGCCTGCCGTTTCTCTGTACGTCTGGCCGTGGCGCTGGAGAATGACTACGAGAAGGTCTACCAGATGCAACTGCCCGCCACGTCTTTGTTCGGCGACGGCAAGAACGGTCTGATGGGTATGCAGGCGTACAGCAAGTTCTTGTCTGCAAACGATATGCCAATCATCGGGCTGGTCACGCAGATGTACTTCGACGAGAACAGCGAGACGCCGAAGCTGTACTTCAAACCACAGCGCCCCTTGGAAGATGATGAGTTGCGTCAAGTGCTGGACTTGGCCGATCACGAGGACGTTAAAAAGGCCACAACGCTGACGGTCTATAAGACCGATACGGCTAACAGCGATGGTGCGACCTCTAAGGCTTACAATCCGAAGAAGGATAAGATCGAGGTAGAGCCTACCGCGAAGGTGAGCAAGGCCAGCAAGCCAAAAGAGCCTGAGATTTCGGAAGATGAAGTGGTGGAGCCGACCCGCGTGGCATCTAAGCCCGCTGCCGACACCGCTGTCTCTCCGAAGATGGAGTCGGTCCTGTCCGCTTGGGACGACTAATCCACTGGGCGGGGCTGTAATGGCCCCGCCTTCTCTCAAACAAGCGGAAGAACAATATGATTGACCACCATTTTCTAAGCCGCATCATGTGCGGTGATGGCCCCTACTGCCTATGGACAGCCCGCAGGACAGTTAACTCGGACGGTGAGCCTACGAAAGAATTGGTGGACCGCCGCCAGACTTTTTATGACGATCTGCCTGATCTTGCAGCGGCTGCAGCTGGCGCATTTGCAAATGACCGCGAAGTGTATTTCGCTATGGCCTCATTCAAGGATGCCAGCACACGGGAAGCTGCGAACGTTCGCGCACTGAAGTGCTTCTTCTTCGATCTGGACTGCCGCCCGGGCAAGGAATATTCCGACAAGGGAGAGGCCTTACAGGCCCTGCGGAATTTCTGCACCCGCAACGCTTTGCCTAAGCCGGTCCTTGTGGACAGCGGCGGCGGTATTCACGGCTACTGGGTTCTCGACCGCGAAGTCAGCTACGAAGAGTGGGCACCGGTCGCGGAGCGCTACAAAGCCGCCTGCCTGAAACAAGGGTTCCGTATGGATATGTCGGTGCCTGCTGATGGCGCGCGTATCCTGCGGATGCCGGGGACAGCGAACTTCAAAGATTTACCCCCTTCGCCAGTTACCGCGCTATTGTCGGACGTGCCGACGATCACGTTTGAGGATTTTGCCGGCAAGTTCGAGGGCATGGTTGTTGCGCCGAAGGTGTTTATCCCGGCTAAGCACAAAGCGATCACCGAGCAGCTTCTGGGCAATAACACGAATAGCTTTCGCAAGATCATTACCCGTACCGACACCTGCGCGCAGCTTATCTACGCGATCACCAACCAAGCCGATGCCAGCGAGCCTATGTGGCGGGCCACGCTCTCCATCGCAGCGCATTGCCAAGACTCCGCCAAAGCGATCCATGCGGTATCACGTGAGCACCCCGACTATGACCCTACAGTGACCGAGGACAAGGCACAGCGGATCAAGGGTCCATACCTGTGCAGTCGCTTCAATGAGGCCCGTCCGGGCGGGTGCGATGGGTGCCCGCACCTTGGGCATATCAAGTCCCCCATCGTGCTTGGGCGTGAGCTAAACATCTCCGAGACCGAAGAAGAACGTACCGTAGAGCTGCCTGTGGAACCTGCACGGGCAAACGGAGCGCCCGTCAAGACCATGACGGTCGTTGTACCTAAACCCCCGTTTCCCTACGTGCGTGGGGCCGCAGGCGGCGTCTATCGGCAGGGCAAAGACGAAGAGGGTAATCCGAAGGACGAGCTGGTCTATCACCACGACTTCTATATCACCCGCCGCGTCTATGACCCCGAAGTTGGGGACAAACTCATTTGCAGACTGCACCTTCCGAAGGACGGTGTGCGGGAGTTCAGCGTCTTGCAGAGCGCGATCAACTCCCCCGATAAACTACAATCTGCACTGAGCACCATGGGCATTACCGCTCGTGGGAAAGCGCAATGGACCTCTATAGGATATTACATCATGGACTATGTTGATCACCTGCAATCCGTAGCCGCCGCTGACCTTGCACACCGGCAGTTTGGCTGGACCGACGGGATGAAATCGTTTGTCATTGGGGAACGCGAGTATATCCCCGGCGGTGTGCGCCACAATCCACCTACCTCTGAAACAAGCGTCGTGGCCGAATACCTCAAGCCGAAGGGCGATCTCGAGAAGTGGAAGGAGCTGATGCAGTTCTTCAACCACGAGGGCATGGAGCTGCACCAACTGATCATCTGCACCGCTTTCGGCTCTCCGCTTATGGAGTTCTCACCCATCTATTCGATGCTGATCCACCTCGACGGGCCTACCGGTTTTGGTAAGACAACGACCCAATGGGCAGCGGCAGGGGTATACGGCAAACCGGACGGGCTGATGATCCGACACGAAGATACGAATGCGTCCAAGTTTGCGCGCTTCGAGATTATGAAGAACCTGCCCGTGTATATTGACGAGCTGACCAAATGTCAGCCGGTCGAAGCAAGCGACCTTGCCTACTCGCTGTCTGCTGGGCGGCAGCGTAACCGGATGCAGAGCGGGTCCAACGCCGAGCGCCGCCGTGGGGAGCCTTGGCACCTGAGTTCGGTAAGTTCGGGCAACGCCTCGCTGATGGACGTGCTGGAAGCCGGCAAGGCCGATCCCGCCGCAGAGCGTGAGCGTATCTTCGAGATCAACATCAAGGACTATATCTTCCCGCACTCGAAGGAGGATGCCGACGCGTTTCAACACGCCATCTTGAAGGAAGTCTATGGGGTCGCTGCAGACCCATACCTGCGCTGGCTTGTGGATAACGTAGACGAGGTACGGAAGTTCTACCTCACCACACAGCAGCGCCTTGATGCAGCGGCAGGGCTGAGTTCCAAGAACCGTATGATGTCCGCAGGCTTTGCGGCGCACCTTGCAGGGGGCATGATTGCCAAGCGGCTTGGGCTGATCGACTTCGATATGAAGCGCGTGTTCGATCTCGTCGTGAAGTTGATCCGGGAGCGCACGGAGTTCCTTGACTCGACAAAGAAGAGCAGCATCGACTACCTCGTGCAGTATGTGGCCGAGAACTATACCAACATCCTGCGTATCAACAGTACCCAAGACCTTCGGGGCAAGGGCGGTGATCAGGTGGAAGATACTTTTGTTGTGCCGGATGCTACGCCGCGCATGGAGTTTGTCGCCCGGTACGAGCCGGATACAAAGCGCCTGTATCTATACCCGAAGCCGTTTCGGACATGGTGCGTGAAGCAGCAGCTAAATCCCGCTGCTCTGCTCGAGGATATCGGCAAGACATATACCTACGAGTTCAAGAAGATGCGTATGGGCAAAGGCACCAAGCTCTCGCTGCCCCCTGTTGCTGTACACATGCTAGTGCTGCCCTTAGAGGAACATCTTGATGTCGATGCCGGTAGTCCAACTTGACGACCTCTATCCCGACGGCCTTGCCATCCAAGTGAATTGGGACGAATGGGCTGTCGGGATGTCCATTTTTGTACCCTGCACGGGGTTAAACCGTGCAGGTATACACGCTAGAGCCATCGCAAAGCGTAAAGGATATACGCTAGATGTACGATCGTGTATAGAAGATGGCCTTTTGGGGGTTCGCATTTGGCGAATCACATGATATATTGATCGTGTTCAAGGTTCTCCAGCCTCCCAACTAACCCGCAGGGCCCTCCCTCCCTGCGGGTTTTTTATTAGTCCCAGATCGTTACCGGTTCGTCCATCATATCGAACGCCGGCTGAAGTTCGGGCAATCCCAAATCAGAATATACGACCCCGTTCCGCACCCGTGAAGTGGTAGTTTTGAACGTGTTTGCCGACCGCTTGATCGTGTCCGCGGTGATCTGCTTCGACGGGTGCTTCCGGTTAAACTCGTTGATGTCGGCAAGGATAGCCTGCGTTTCAACACGATCCCGATTCCTACGCGCTAGGTTCATGCGGCGCAGCAGGGCGGACTTCTTTGTAGCGATGGCGACATCGACCTGTTTAGCGGCAGAACTTAGTTCGAGCTGCCGTACATAGGCAGCGGGCGCAAACCCGAGCGCCTGTGCCAGAACAGATCCCGGCCCAATATCAGAAATCACATCACCACGCAGAGATTCTGCGCTGCCAGTTGTCGCAAAGCGATATGCACGTAGCCCATTGCGTACAGACGCCGGCATAGCCGCTTCCAAGGCGCGGAAGTATTCCCCTTGGTTATACAGGTCCAGAGCGCGAGGCAGAGTGCCTGTGATAAGGCCTGCAGCCGGACCCATGGCGCCCTCGAGGATGTTCTGCGAAAACTTCTGGTCCGCTGCACGTAGAGGCGCACGATAGAAGATATCACTCATCCCAATTCGCGAAGCGATATCGACGCCGAGCAGGTAGTTCAAAATACCCTTTGCGCCCAACTCTCCAAGGTTACGGCGAACAAGGAAGTCAAACTTCTCTTCGTCATCGTCAGTGAACATCGCATCGAACAAGTCAGAGAACATCCCGTACAGGGGAAGACCCATCGCACCAGAGAACAGGGCCAATGCGCCAAGCTGGCCAGCGACCTGCAGCCGCGCAATCTTGCGGCTCTCGAGGGCGTTCTTGAACTCCTCAGTTCCCGCGCCGTGGATAGCCTCTAGTTTCGCCTTGCCGGGTAGGGCGTTTGCGATGTCGCCCAGCAGCAAGTGCATCATGGCCAGCGGATACCGCTTATACATGGCGAGCATCGGCATGATGCCCTTTTGCGCCCAGTTCGGCGCAGCGGTCGAGGGGGTTGTACCGGTCATAAGTTCAGTCTGCTCCACAGCAAACTTAGCCGCAGCCTGCATATCCTGCTCAGTGAGGACCGCGGTCCCTTTGCGCTTCGCCGCCGCTTGCAGTTCCAGCCGGTAGTTTGCGATCATCGTCGATTCACGGATAATACGTTCCGTGTGGTGCATAGGCGCTGCCCCAAGGTGCAGCATCTTGTCGGCAAACGCACCGAGCCCAGACTTGTTGGAGTCAAGGTAGTCGTAAATGCTAGAGTCCACGAACATATGCCGCTGCATACCTTCATTCACGAGGTATTTCAGCGTGTTAGTATCGTTCTCGCCTGAGGTGTACCCCTTAGCAAAGTCTACATCACCGAACGTATAGTTACGAACAGAGCGCCCAACTGCACCAGTATCTACCGCCTGCATAGTACGTTTACCGTCCGGCCCGATGACCGGCTCCATACGAGAGCGACCGGAGTTGGCAATATCCCGCAGAGACTGAAGCATGATCTTAGCCGCCTTAACCGCGCCGTACCGCGCGGCCAGACGGGGATAGACCACCAGCATAATACCCATGGTGTTCACGGCAGCCGACGATACGTTGCCGAATAGGGTCCATATGAACACGCCGGTATTCATGTTTGCCGCGAGTTTAGACCGCCGGATCGTCGGGTTCTTGAGAGACTCCGCCAGCGTATCATAGTAGACCCGAGCCGTGGCCGCGTCTTCCGGCGTCGTTGTGCGAATCAATTCCATCTGAGCCGTCAACGCATTCATAATTTTGGCGCTTTCGGCTTGGTGGCGGATGGCTGACACTTGATGCACCATGGAAGATAGCTTTGTCTGCAGCAAGGTGCTTGAGGTATCTACCGAGTCGAACGATCCTTCGATTGCATCGAACGCAGTTTTCAGCGGCGACAAATCACCGACGAAGCCCGACACGTCCTTACGCGCACGATAGGCGTTGAAGATCGAACTCTCTGGCATTGCATCAAGTGCGAGCTCCACAATGGCCCGGTTGTTCAGTTCCGCCCGGTTCGTGACCTCTGCCAGAACACGTTGGTATTCTGCATCGGCGTCCGCTTGGGTACCGCCTTGTGCTAGGATACGTTTTCGTGCTGCGGCGGCATCTTGCTGCGCGCCCTTAGTGATCAGCTTTGTTACGTCCGCAACAAAGGTTGGGGGTGGGGACCGGCGAGAGCCGAAGGGGTCACCGATCTTCTGCAGCGGAGTCTCGATGTTCGAGATGTTGAACTCCTTCGGTAGCGCCCGTAGCAAATCCACAGCCTGATCGCGCTGCGCTGCGGTATCAAATGAGTGCACAAAGTTCTCGGTCGTGTTGGTGGTGGGGTGAACCCCGCTATAGGTCACCTTAAACTCACCCATGCGCTGCAGGGGCTGGTAAACCATAAGCCCTTTTTCAGCGAAGATTTTGTTGTAGATGCTGCGAAGCAGGATGTTCCGCGTCTGGGTGTTGTCCACATCCGCAGTATCGGGCAGCATCGCGTTGATGCGGTCTTTGACGGCCTTAGCCGTCTCGTAGTGCATGGCCTCGAAGACACCCAGCACCTGATTATACGCATCCTGCCCGGCCTTACCGAGGGAATCATACTCCTTCCGAAGTACCTTATAGAGTGCAATCGTCTCTGGATCAGGGTCGTTAATCGCCCGGGCCTTGGTATGCTTTGCACCAGCGGCCTCAGCCTTATTGATAGCGTCCATCCTATCCTTACGCTCTTCAAACGAGTCGAATTGTTCAAATATGCGTTTGCCCGGAGTACCGTCTGCCTGTAGCGGATAGTACCCAAGGGTATACTTCGAGTAAAAGGATAGGGGCTGGCGAACATCAATCTCGTACTTGCTGGCACGAGTACGGAACGAGTGGAACGTAGCTGCCTTTTCAGGGCTTGCCTTTAGGAAGGCTTCTACCTGCTTCATGGTATTGGCAATCTCGGTATTCAGAGACTGCTCGAAGCTTTTCTGACCTGCAAGGCTCGCATAGACGGCCATAGCCGTTTCGGGGAAGTACTTCTCCGCTAGGGTCACCAAGTTACGCACAGGGGTGAACAGGTTCAAGATTGCCGGCATAGCTGGACGAGTCATATCCAACAATACGCTACGCGAGACTGCTCGTGCCGTCTGGAGCGAGTCCACTTCTGCAAAGGGCCCCGCTAGTTTACCCATAGCGGTCAGAACCTGTTTAGCCTTAGTGGGCTGCATAGCCCGGCTATACAGCGGCTGCGATCCACCGAACTCGGGGGCGACGTTAAAGATAGACTGGGCGAAGAAGTCCGCTTCGTCAAATGTGGATGTGCCCCGGTAGTCCTTTGCAGGCCGACCCAGAATACGCCGCACGAAGTTTGCGAACTCCTGCATGAATTGTACGAGACCGCTGGCCTTACGGTCATTCGGGAAGATGCGGTCGAGCTCCATCTGGAAGTCTTGGTTTGACAGTACTTCTGAGGCAAACTCATGCACGTCTGTAAACCCGTAGGAGTGCAGGTCGGGGTCGTACTCCAGTGCTCCAAGCTGCTTCAGCGCGTCCTTGCGTAGTGCCTCAAGGCGCATAGCCACTGGGCCGGTCGGGTTCCGCAGGAGTTCTTGTGCAGTCGCGGCATGGATCATCTCGTGCAGCAGGGTATGGGCGTCCATCCCCGTGCTCTCGTCCAAGAAGATCGCATTCTGGATGTACGCTGCATATGCAGGGTATTTCGCGGCCACCGCGTCATAGTCTTCCTTGGACATGAGCATATAGGCGCCGTGGTTTCGCCGGCTTGGGTCGGCCTTGTTTTGCAGCATCCGGGCGGCTTCGGCATTGTTATACGTCGTGTATACCTTCGTAGTGCCGACGAACGCCATTAGCTTAGCCGCCATGTTGCGGACGTATGGGTCAGCCGACGTTAGCGAGATACCCTCTAGCGCATCGCGCAGGTTCCCTGCCCGGAGAGCAGCCACGATTGCGGGGTGCAGCGCCTCTTCAAGACCGAACGAGATAGATTGCGCTGCCCGCTTGAACAGGCCTTTCAGTTCCGCGCCGCCGGGAAGCGTAGGTTCCTTAGCCTTCATAGCGGCATTACGCGCTCTTGCGGCTGCGGCTTTGTCCGCCGATCCCGGGATCAAGCTCTCGTAGTATTTTGCTTCCGCCGCCTGAGCAGCCTCAGACTTTTGGGCCCGCTCAGCCTCGATCCCTCTATCTATGGCCTTGCCGGCGGCCACGGAGGTATCCTTCTCGTACTTCTGCAAGTAGGAGTTAAGTTTTGCGACGGCCTTGGGGGACATATTTGCCCTAATCCATTTTATCGCTGAAAGGGCTGCAGATTTTCCCGTGCCTTGCCACATAGGGGCAAGCGCCTTCCCTTGCGAGGACCGCCGAATCATCGGAGTACCCGGCTGAGTTGCATCGGCAGCAATAAATTCCAGCATATAGTCGACATCAGGGAACTTGCTGAAATAGTTATGCGCGTTCTTCGCCGCCTTATCCGTCGCCGTATCAAGCTGGTTTTGCGTCGTAGCAAGAAGGGATGCAACTACTGCTTCATCATCTACTGAAACCAACGGCTCCGCAGTCGGAGCGGCACTAAAGGTCCGAGGGACATTCGGGCTTGGAATGTTCTGTTCGGGCAGACCTGTCGGCGTACCTTGACCGACAGCATTGTACGCCGTCGCAGGAGTTTCGACAGGAGCCACGGCGGGAGCCGCAGGCGTTTCAGCCACAGGCGTTTCAGCCACAGGCGTTTCATCTGGGGCCATAGGCGTTTCAGCCACAGGCGTAGGAACAACCGGCCTCTGCACTGCCTCATTTACTTGTGCCTCTAGGGCATCAACCGCCTCGGGGGCGATCTCTCCGGGTGCTTCAGCCGCGGCTCTCTGAACCCGGTCCCGCTTCGCCTTCAGCTCATCAATATTACGATAGAGCCACGAAGGTTCTTTGCCTGCAGCTACGTCTGCTTCTGCTGCAGCAAGACCGGCTTCCTCATCTGCCGTCCACTGATTTGCCTCGGCCTCACGCGTAGCCTCACGCACGGTAGTATTCTGTTTAGATTCTGCCAGAGCGGCAGTATCTTTGTCGATCTGCGACTGAATAGTAGCGATCTTTGCCTGCCGTTCCTTACTCAAAGGTGCGGCCACAGGCGGCACAGCCGCAGCGACAACTGTTGCTTCTGGCGCTTTGACCTGATCCTGCGCTTCTTGCTCAGCGACGACGGCGGTATTTGGTTTCGGTGTGGGCACAGGTGCTGGGGCGGATCGCTTCGCAAGGTATGCGGTAATCGAGGCCCGTGCGGCCTTGGTGAGCCCCGGCACTTTTGCGTATTTTGCAAGTTCCGAGAGGAACCGTTCGTCGGTATCGACCGCGGTGGCAACCCGTTTCCGAATAGGCGCTCCAGTGCCCACCCCCAAAGCGTTAAGTACCTCTAATGCAGGCCGGCCAACAGGCGGGGCGTTACCGAATAACTCACCCTGCGCGCCTTCGGGGAGGACCAACCCCATTTCTGTTTGTGCATCGGCGCGCTCGCTCGGCAATAGGGGGCGAGGAGCCTCTGGAAATTGTAGCCGGCCCTGCTCGGGCCGCATATCTTCGGGAATTTCAGACCACGCGTCGGGCACCCGTTGATCCAGCAAGTTGCTAAACAACGTGCCTTGCTCTTCGCCCGGGGCAAGTGCCGGCGCTTTGCTCTTATCCTCTTTCGTCTGGTTTGCGACGACTTCATCGTTTGGTTTCGGTGCAGCGGCTTCGGCCCGCTTACCAAACGCACCGCGGCCAGCGCCACCGGCAACGCCGCCAAGAACTGCGCCGCCGACAAAGGCGTCAACAAGTTGATTCTGTGCCTCAGGAGAACTCAAATCCCCACCGGCTTGGTAAATCGTTGCGAGTTGCTGCAGGGTCTCAGTTGTACCCTCGGTCAGTACACCCTCTGTCGCGCCCGTCAGCAGGCGCTTAGTAAGCCCTTGACCTACTTCACCCTCTAGTGCCGAAAGCGCCGCCTTGCCGACACCAAGTCGGCCAAGAACCTTAAGGGATGCAGCGTCCAGCGCCGACTCAAATGCACCAGCGGCCAATGCCTTAGTGAGGTTGACGTTACCCTCGCCAGAAACCTTTTCCTGCTCCTGCAGGTTCTCGCCGGCATAGAATGGAAGGGTCGCGGCCCCGGCACCGATTGCCCCGGCTACACCTGCGCCAATAGCAAGTTCGGGAGCTGCCGCAGCAGCAAGAGCGCCAAGGCCTGCGCCAGCAACACCCGCCCCCATGATAGGAGCCGAACTACCAGCCATCTCACCAAGATACGTAAGGCCGGTACCCAGCCCTTTTACATCGCGCCACCCTAGGGGAGCAGGGTTGGTAAGGGAGGACATCCCGGCTTCTTGCACGGCGTTCTGTTCCATGCCGGTTCCGTAGTCTTCAAGACCACTCCAACCAAGCCGATTACCCGTTGTCTGCAAAAGCTCGCCGATACCGCCTTTGGCGGACTGCATACCACTGGTCCAGCCACGGCCAAGCGCCGTACCGTCATCGGCTACAGGGGCCTCTTTGCCAAAGGCCTGTTTGTACTTGTCCGCAAAGGCCGCACGTTCACCTTGAAGGTACGTGTTAATCTCTGCGTAATCCTTTTCGGTGGGGGCATCGCCACCGTGTTGGAAGTTGTACGTTTTGTTAGTTTGCGGGTCCGTGTACTTAAAAATGCCCATGGGAGCCCTCTACTACGAGTTATGGTTGCGTAGCCGATGATAGCGCAATAGTCCCCGACCCGCTAGTAGTCCCTGCGCCCAGCATAGCGTAAAGCGATGTTGCCTGTGCATCTAGCGCTTGCGCTTGAAGTTCCACATCTGGGTTTTGTACATCCCCCATCTGGTTTTGCTCTCGCAGCGCCGCTGCTTGTGAGGCGTATTCGCTCGCCAGACCAAGAATGCTCTTCTGGTCCTTCAGCCCCTGCCGGAAGTCTGGGGCCCCACCCGCTGACGCTTTTGCCTGAGCTGCAGCGCGCTGCTGTTTGTACTTCTCAAGCTCGCCCATGATATTCATGCGGTCCGTGTCGTACTGGTCCCGGCTCTTCTTGTAGGCCTCAGCACCTTTAAGACCGGCTTCACCGAATGCGCCGGCAAGCGTGGGGCTCTGCGATGCCATCATAGCCATACCAACTTGGGCCAGCGACAACCATTTGTCCTGCTCCCGAGCTTTTTCACGAGACGCCAGCGTGTCCATAAGCATCTGCTCATAGGACGATGCGGCTCCACCACCACCGCCACCGCCACCGCCACCGCCACCGCCACCGCCACCGCCACCGCCACCGCCACTTGGAGGAGCAGGAGGGGCTTGATCGACGGGAGGAGCAGTAGGAGTGGGGGGAGGTAGGTCTGCGACAGCAAGGGGAGCCCCGGTATCCATTTCAGGATGCCATGACTGGAATAGTTTGGCTTTGTTTTCTGCCTCTACCCGGGCGGCTTCTTTTGCTGCAACATCTGCAGCCGCTTGTTGTTGCGCTTGGTATAGGGCCGCATAGCGCGCACCCATATTCTGGCCTGCATTTACATTCATCCCACCAGCCATCTTAACCACGCCACCGCCAGCCATCTTCTGGGGCGCTGCCGACATGATCCCGGTATTCTGAGCCATATTAGTCTGGGGAGCCATAGCCGAAGCCATATCGGCGATGCCCCCTTGGGGGACACCTGCGGCGTTAACCGCATCCTGCGCCACGGTAGTCTGGTTCGTGCCTTGCTGCCGCTGGGCGTCATCGCGCATACGCTTGCGGCGCTCGATCTCGCTGAGAACAAGGAACTGAGGGACATCGCCCGCGGGGGTCTGCATTTGGGCTACGAGCTGTTGTTCGGAGAAGTTCTTCAACTTATCCTGTGTGTCGAGCAAGTTCATCATTACGAATACGCCTTATACAAACCCGCAGCCGATAGCCCCGCACCAAATAGTTGCGACAATGCGTTGGGGCCCGGCTGGGTGTTTACTGTCGAAGTGTTTGTCGGGGCAGGTTGGCCAGCGGCTTGGCTGGTCATCCAGTTGATCTGATCGCGGGTGTACCCCTGCTGCTCCAAGTGGTTCGCATAGTCTAGGTCAAGACGGCGTTGTTCTTCCGCGGCTTGATCTGCACCGACTCCGCCTTGCAGCTGAGCATTCTGAATGTCCGTTTGCCGGCCAAGCTCGCCAAACTTCGTAAGATCGCCAGCAATATTCTGGCCTGCTTGTATAGCCGCGAGGCCTTGGCCCGCACCGAATTGGCGTGAGGCTTCTGTACCAGTCTGGACGCGGCCAAGTTCTGCGGCGCGAGCCCTCTCGGCTTCGGCCTGTGCAGCGCGATCTTCCCCAAAGCGAGCAGCGCCGGAGGTGTAGGCGTTCTGCAGCCCCGTCGCTTGGATGTCGCCAAGCTGCCGTGCTAGGCCTTCGTTTGCAAGACCCTCTTGCACGAACCGGCGAGAGCCGCCGAAGGCCCCAGCGTTAACAGCCTGCGCTTCGCGCCCGCCACGTAGCCGGTCAAAGTCCAGTATAGCGTTAGATTTCTGGGACTCGACTACATTCTGCATATAGGGGTCCATGTACTCGTTCATCGCCGCGCCAGTAAACTTACCGGGATCGGAAAAGTTAGCCGTAGAGTAGGTCCCCGGAGCATAATTCCCCAGCTCAGCCGCTCGGTTCATCCCCTGCTGAGTATATTGCGTAGCCGCATCGAGCCCCGCAATACCGGTATTTGCGATTCCTAGAGTCGCGTTGCGAGCGGCAACTGTGTTTGGGTCCGTATCTGCAATGCGTTGCCCCGTATACGCTTGGTACGGCTTAGAAGACTCCGCCTCGGCCCTTGCAAGGTTGCGGGTAACGTATGGCTCCATGTACGCAGGGAGCGAGGAAGTTGTATTCGAGCTCGTCTGTTGGGTTGTTCCGCCGCCACACATGCCTAGTCTCCTATGTATTTACGCCGGCAGAGCCGTAGCAGGGTTAATCGCGCGAGGTTGTTCAGTCTTCCCGGTACGGTCCTTGCGGACGCGCGTAATAAACTGTTCGAGCTGTTTTGAACCCGCGTCCGAGGAACCGTTTCCGAGTCCGCTTACGACATCTGCAGGGACAACAAATTCACCGTCACTTAATAGCACATCCTGCTGCCCACCGATAGTAGCAGGGATGCGGTCATTCATACCATCGCCGGGGCCAGATAGTTTACCCGGAGCGGACGCGACTGTCTGATCAAGTTCGCCAGACTGCACCCGATCAACGAGATCGCGCAACGAATCCTTGCCGTACTTCTGCACAAACGCGGCCAGAGCTACCGCGGCGGTAGGCTCGTCCAGCCCCCCTTTAATGGCCTCGACTGCAGCCGAGATTACCGACTTCTCGTTAGAGGGAGCGGCGACGTCTCCGCCTTCAGCCATCTTTGTAGTGCCCATGTTCCAAGGCAACGCCCGCTGTACAGGGTTATAATTCATCCCCGGGCGCAGCTGTGGTGGTGTAGGTTGTGCGGTAGCCGTACCTGCAGCGGAAGCGGCCTTGTACGCCATAAGCTGCTCGTAGCTAGGGTTAGAAATCCACGGGGACGACAGCGGGTTGCTGGGATCATACGCAGGGTTAGGGATAGCTTGGAAGCCACCAACAGTCGGCGTAGCGGCTGCAGGAGTCGGGCTTTCCGCTTTGGGTTGCTCGCGAGAAGTACTGTACGTGGGGCCTATATCTGCTGCAGGAGTAGCTGGAGCAGCGGACTTAAATAGTCCTGAACCTTTAGCAGCATCAGCGGGAGCTGTTTTTGCCGCCGCATCTTGCTCTTTATTCATCTGCCTAGCCCGCAGCGCGCCCAGTGCTGCGCCGCCAATACCCCCGGTGAGGGCGCCTAAGACACCTGCAGTGAGGGGGTTAGCCCGGCCACCAATACCAGTAGCTCCGGATACAATGCTGGCGATTCCCGTAGGCTTACGACCTGACCCCTTAGGAGTTGCACCGAGGGCATTGGAGATACCACTTAACCCGCCCTCAAAGCGGTCACCGCTTCGACCGGCACCGCCACCATTGAACATATCTCGGACGGACTCGCTAAAGGAGACCGTACCGTTCTTGTCATCATCTGCGCCATAACCGAATATTGCCATCGGGATTCCCCAGTCCTTGTTCGTGCTATACTACAACACGTAGCTTGTAATTTCCACCCACAAGATCAAAACCGAGTTTTGTCAGGAGTGCGCCAGTACGTTCAGCGGAGACACCCGTAGAGATACCGACATACACTTCCGCAGCTCGGTGCTCAGCTGCCCACTTTTGAAAGTCCTGCAGCAGGGTTAGCCCCGCACGGGAGCCCCGATGCTCTGGCGTAACATACCATAGATAATCACTTGCGATCAAATCGGTCCCGAAATAGTGCTCCGCGATGTATCCCATGAAGAGCCCAATGACGTCTTCGTTAGGGCTAACCGCCACTCGGATGAAGTGTGTATCCGGATTTGTAATGCAGGTATGGACCAGCATGGCGCACTTAGGGACGTTAAAGTTGAAATGACGATACGCGCTTTCCTCGTGCATCTGCTGCCCGAGGGCTAGAATCTCAGGCAAATCCTCAGGAGTCGCCGTATGTGTGCGGATGTACGTCATACCACGATCCTCAGTTCCCCGGTCGAAGTCTTGTATACCGAATCTGGGGCTAGTCCCCCTGCGAGTGCCGCCGCGTTGTTCGCGTATGTTGGCAATAGGGTAACCGTAAGGGTAGAGAACTGCCCGAGCCCGGGGTTCTGCACCTGCTGCTGAAACAACGCGAAGACCCGTGTAACCTCGGCCATATATCGTTGATTATACTCCGCCGGCGCTACGGGGAACGGGATGAATGGAGGCGCTGTGCGTGAGGGCTGAGCCATCGGTTACCGTTTCCCGTCTGTCTTAATGTCGAGTCTCGGAGCACCGAGACGCCATGCTACGCCTACTGCGGAGCTACTGATTCGGAAGGCAAAACTACGGCCCCGCAGGCGGGTGTAGAGCTGGGGAGTAAACTGCTCCACGGGATAGTCGGACGTTCGTATAACAGCCCCGTTGTTAGTTTGGTCATAATCCGTACCCGGGAACCGGCTCGTCTTGACGGAGAACGTGGCCGACGGAGTGCCCGTGGAGTTTCGGAAGGTGAGGTCGGGGATGATCCGCCAGATAAACGCAAACTGATCCCCATCACCAAGGTCTTGCCCAGAGGATTCAATATATGCAGGGATGCCGACAGGCGGGTTAACGCTACCATCATCGGTGCCAAACTCGTGGTTGTAGATATAGTGGTCTGGAGACGCGGCGAACGGATACGGGCCGAGGTTCTTATGCGTCCACGCCGTGCGCGCCAGCAGCCCGTAATACCAGAGCTTTTGCTCGTAGTTGTAAACAACATACGAGTCATTCTCCTCGCTATTGGCACTCGGGTAGAACCACCAGATTTCCGTGTAGTTTATGTTAATCCCGGCGGTGATCTTCTGGTTCTGGCTATAGTTGATGTTTGAGAACACGTAGTCCTTCACATCGCATGGCAAGGGCGTAACCTGACCGGTATAGGCATAGAATATCCCATCTCCCATCCAGTAAACCGCATCATCAACCGATACCGCTGCGTTAGGGCTTGCGATCGAGATGTTGTCAGACACCATGGTTAGGCCGAACGTGTATGGCGCACCGATGAATTGCATCGAGTGGACAGAGGTATCGGTGATGACAATGATCTGCTGCTTCGTCTCGACCGCGGTAACGATCATAGAGCCCGAACCGATGCGGAGGGAACCTGCAGTGTTGGTCGTTAGAGACTGCCAATTTGTTAGGCTCTCCGTATCGCTAAAGCGGATTAGCAGGGGATCCTGTACCCCCGGAGTGCCCTCATCGTCGCAGCCAAACGCAATCACGTGGCGATCATTGTCGCTCACCAAGATCTGCTTTGCGATTGTAGGTGTAGTGTTATGCCCCGTAAGGGACGCAAGCGCGACTGCGCGAGTGTAGGACGTAGCGTATTCCCAGTAATAGATACCGCCGTCCCGCACGTTGAAGATCAGGTTTTGCCCAAAGTTGTCGTGGCCCCACAAACGTAGTTTTGCACCGGGGACAGTTGTATCTGCGGCTAAGCCCCACCCCGCCCCACCCCATGAGCCCGCGCCCCAGCCGCTTGCATAGACCGACGTATCAAGACCCGTGTTGATCTGGTACGCGCCTATGGTACCGGTGCTTCCTGTCCCGGTATCGGCGCTAGTTGCATATACATAAGTCGGATTCAAACCACTGCCAGTGGTTATGTTGGCAATAAAAGATACTGTCCGAGCCTCGATCGTATAGGTAGAAGCCGAAGGAGTCGCCGTAATTTGATATTCTTGGTTAAGAACTGTGGCGGTAAGGGCTCCGCCGAGGCTTGCGGCCCCCGACAAGGTTACGAAGTCATTAGGAAACGCCCCATGGTTTGTGTCTGTAACCGTGATGACTGCACCGCCGACAAAGGTGCCGCTGGTATGTGTAGCCGCCGTGGTGCCGTTAAGGCCCCGAACAACGCCAGTAAGGGTACTCCCACTCTTTGTGGCGTAGGACATTTCCTCAGAGTCGATCTTAATGTGACCGCCCGACGCAGGGAAGGACGCGGCGGAGGTAAGTGGGATTGACGTATCCGTTGCAGAGATAGTGGCGGAGAGGGTGGTCTTAGCCGCAGCAAAAGTAACATCCCCCGCAGCCGTAGTAGCCCGGATCGGTGTAATATCGTTGTATGCCCCACTACCATATAGGTAGTACTTTTGCGACGTACCCATGCCGGTATATTCGTTGTTGTTTAGCGCGACCCACGGATGAATTGCGCGGCAAGTACCGAGCATTGCCGTAGGGATAACCTGCTGCCACCCGCCAATTTTTTCAGGGTACCCTGCACGGAAGCGGATTTTATCTCCGTCCCACCAGCCGCCTTCATTTGCGTAGCCGGTGATCTCGCGGTTAATTCCGGGCTGGAACTGCAATTTCAGAAGGGGCATGATGATCTCCTATTACCCGCACTATACCGGATTATGTGGGGCGTGTCACCGTGCTGTCTATTTGCACCCGGCGTCGAGCATCATAATCAGCTTTGCGCCGGTAGCGACCGATTTGTCCCCGCCATCTTCCGCTAGTGCAGCAGCGTGTTTGGTCCGAATCGCCGCAGTTCCATCACAGATGGCTGGCTTACTTGCCACGCTCACGCAGCCAATCACGCAGGACAGAGGGATCACCGCTAATAGTGTTTTCAACATCGTCAATTTCCTTTCGGGTTTTGGCGTAGCCTTCAGCGGCCTTCAGGGCGGCCTGCTGGCGCTGATCGCGCTTCCCAGCCATCCACGCAGCAAAGATAATTGCAACCGCGCCGGCGGCCCACAGGGCGGCGCTTCTGAGCCATCCAAACATCAGCGATCCCCTTCAGCCCACTTCCGCAGGCGCTCACGCATGATCCACAGTGCGGCAAGCACCACGACGCCGCAGAATGCCATAGCCACGATCTGGGCCGTGCCGCTCAGGGCTGACACGGCAGAGATACCAGCGCCAGCGGCAGACACGATCTGAATGGTTCCCGCCTGCATGGTGCTGGACTCTACGGGGGTGTCACGCGGCACGTCTGGGGCTGGAACGGTTTCGCGGGTTTCGGTGCGTGTGGCGATCACCAAGGATTCTGTCAGGAACAGATCGCGCTCAGCCATGCGGCGGCGTGTCAAGCCAGCCAGAACCTTGCCGCCCGCCTTATTCCACATCAAAATGGCGTCCGCCGCCTTGGCGTGATCTCCCGCATTGAAGTAGCGCAGCGCCGAGGACTTTTTGAATGCGCCCACACCGATATTGTAGGCCAGCGAGACAAACGCACCGAACTCGTTCTGAGTGGGAATGCGCGTCAACAGATTGTCCACTTCGGTTGCGAACTTCTCAAGGGTGATGTTGAAGTAGTGGTCTGCCTGCTCTTGGGTGATCAGCATACCTTCGTGTGGGATGACGCCAACGCCGGCGGCTGCGGTCGTGCCGTAGCCAATGGTCCAGATGCCTGCGGGGCATTTGTATGCCTTCAGGCTGCAACCCTCAAAGGATTTGATCAGATCGGTGGAGGCCTTGTTGATCATTTGCGTAACGCCCTTTCAATGTCATCCAGCTTCAGGAAGACAGCCTTGAAGCTGTCCTGTATTTGCTTGAACTCACGGTCGTGAGCTTCCTTGTTGGCCGTGGCCGTGGCCTTTAGCACAGCGATATCTGTATCATGTGACTGCTGTCGAGTATACATCGCAAAGACGATACCGATGACAGGAGCTACTGCCCACTTCATTAAAAATTCCAGAACGTCCATCACAAGCCCCTAACATCGGCTAACTGTGCCGTATAAACGAGTTCCCAAGTTTCCGTTGCCGTCTCAGAATCGACCACTTTACGCCACACAACCCACAGAGGGAGGTCTATTTCCATCATGGCATCCGCGCATTTTTGTAGATACGCGGGGAGGTTACAGAACAAAACTGTTTCCGTTACACCTGTGATGTCCGTTACTCTAATCCGAGCATTAGTGGGGACGTCGAGGTTTCCGTAGAACTCCGAAATGCACTCGCTTTCATTCCCGATTAACTCTGAACGGGATAAGGTAAACAGCTTGCTGTCTATAGATGCGGGGTATGCAACCTTGCATTTCTGAAGAAGCTCCAATCTTGCGGTGTCAAGATCCGTAAAAGTTTCCCGGTATCCTATACCCAACGCTTGGTATTCATCCATGTACTGAAGGTTCACGATATGGCCCCATAGATTTGCGAGGTTGCCCCTGACAGAGTGCAAGAGTATCCGTTAAGAGCTACCGCTTTACCGCCAGCGCCACTTTCGTAATAGTATCTACCGCCAGCAGCGCCCCAACCGCCGCCACCCATACCCACACCATTGTTGGCGAAGTTCGGGTATTCCCCAACCTCGTTCGGCCCTCCACCAAACATACCCCTTACGTATCCACTACCGCCAACATCTGGATAGCCGCTTCTGGCCCCCGGAAGAATACGTCCTCCGCCGCCGCCGCCAGTACGACGATCAGGATCGTTTGCATCATTATCCCAATCACCCCCGCCGCCGCCAGCAGTGCCGCCGTATCCGCCAACTGGCCCAGAACCACCGCCAGTGTTGTAGCCGTTTGCCCCAGCAGCTCCTAGACCACCACCAGCGCCTCCCCCAAATCCATCAACTGAAGCACCGCCAGCACCGCCGCCAGCACCGCCGCCGCCGCCAGACCAATCTCCAAAATTACCACGCGCGCCGCCTCCGCCA
The DNA here is from genome assembly GCA_032273165.1 of Chlorellidium tetrabotrys. Taxonomy (NCBI): domain Eukaryota; class Xanthophyceae; order Mischococcales; family Botryochloridaceae; genus Chlorellidium; species Chlorellidium tetrabotrys. Next base: position 12,501 of record JAUKPS010001112.1, on the reverse strand, counting down.
CCGCCACCGATATATCCGTTGTTGGATAGGGATATACTCGCCGCGAGAGATATTGCAGGGCCCCCATTTCCACCGTTACCGTCTCCACCCTTGCCCATGATGTAGCCGTTGTTGATGATCGTGCAGGTTGGCACGTTGTATAGTGCCGCAGTTCCGGTGTAGTCGGAATAAATATAAACTCCGCCCGCTATGATAAATTGGACAGCGGATACGCCATTCCAGCCGAGAGACGTGAAGTAGGCCGCTGTGTCCAAGTTCCCTGTATTTGAGGAAATCGTGGCCACAAATACGTTTGCTGTGCCAAAAAAGTTTGCCAGCGCAATCGGCCCAGACGTTGGGATTCCAGTGGTGTAGGAACTGGAAGGCACGTATGTTCCACCCCTGTAGTACTCCGACAAGTCGATAGGATTTGAACCGCCAAACTCTTCTTGGAGGTTTGCAAGGGTGATCAGTCCAGAGCTAGGGAGCGTCATTATGCAATCGTCCCGTATGCAGATACGTTTCCAGTAACGATGATGTTGCCAGAGCTATCCAACCGCATCTTGTTGACGCCGTTGTAGGCGAAAGTCAGGTTAGTTCCAGAGGCGATAACGGTCCAGTTCTGTGATCCGCCGGATACAGTGATTGTTCCGGATAGCGTGGGGCTGGCCGATGGGGCTTTTGTATTCAGCTGGGTTTGAATTGCACTGGTGACGCCATCAACAAAGTTCAGCTCCTCTGCTGATGCAGTGATTGCCGTTCCGCCAAGCGACAGGGAAGAAAGCGCAGCAGTACCGCCGGTGATAGCCACGGCAGTGGAATCTTGAACCGCCATCGTACCTAGACCAAGATTAGTCCGAGCACCCGCTTGGTTTGAAGCCCCGGTACCGCCGTCGGCTACCGCAAGGTCTGTGATCCCCGTGATTGTTCCACCAGTTATCTTGACTGCGGACATCACAAGTTTGTCGGTCACGTTAGTGACCGCAGCGGTAGAGCCCGTACCATCCGACTGCAAGATTGCAGTGGTCCCCGCAGGGAGGGTTACGTTGCCGCCTGACCCTTGCGTGAAGATGACCGACTGCGCTGTCGTATTTGATACGAAGTAAGACTTCTGGGCCGTGTTGGGGTCGAGCGTGATTGTGTGAGTACCCGAAGGCGACCCTGCAAGGTACAGGGCATTATACTGCCCGTTGGATAGGGATCCTTGAGTCGTGGTCAGCGTAGACGAGGTTCCAGAGAGAGTTAGCGTAACTACCCCATTGACCGCAGCGTCAAGGATGTCGCTGTTCGTGTTTACCGTGTTGCCCCAAGTACCCGACTGATCCCCGGTGCCGGGTTTCTGGATGCCTAGGTTAGTGGTATATGTACTAGTCATAGGTCACCCTCATGCTGCGATGTTAACCCACATGGGGTCTTGGTTAGGGACGATGGCCGAATAGTTCGGGTCTTGGTCGGGGATGATAAGACCCCAAAGTAATAGATTGCCGACATATCCAGTAGCCGATACGCCAGTGGCATACATTCGAGCCGCTGCAGTAACAGATACAGTGCCAACAGCCCCTACAGCTTGTACACTACCAACCTGCTCTATGATACCAAGAAAGATAAATGTACCGCTACCGATGACCCCGGTGCCTGCAACGCTAGTTGGTTGTACACGTGCGCCAGCACTAACGACTACGGAACCAACGGTTCCAGTGGCGGAAATACCCGTGACGTTTATTCCAACTACAGCAGTTCCGACGGAGCCGGTAGCCGTAACTCCCACTAGGGAGACAACAACAGAAATTGGAAGAGCAACTTGCCCAACAGCGCCAGTGGCTGTGACCCCGGTTACGTTTACGATTACCCCAGTGCCGTTTATGGTTGTTACAGCACCGACTGCGCCAGTGGACGCTACACCGGTTACAGATACCAGTACGGGCGGAATCCCACCGTCATCGCCTAATGGGGCAGAGGCAAGAGGTGAGAAACCAAGCATCTACTTACTCCGGTTTTGCGGGCCAGATTATAGCGGTCGGAAACCCGCTTTGCGCGGTTATATCACGAAGTGCCTGCCTGTAGATAGCCCATGCAGATTGATCAACAGGAGAGTCTGCGACCTGCGTCCAGTCACACGATGCCAGAAGCGTGTTGCGTTCCGCACGGACCTGTTCAGCGGTCTTGGCTGGCTCAACGTAAGGCGCAATGACCACGCCCTGTGCGATCAGTGCATCGTAATGGCGATTACCACCAACGGCGGGGATAGTCATCTCAGCCCCATCTACCGTTGCGATGATTGAACCAAGCGAGGTGTAACGTGCGTTTAGGATTTCCATGATCATAACTCCGCATCTACTGCAAACTGAAATTCTAATTTTCCGTTAGCTGCTAAACCTGTAATGCCAGCATCAAGTGGTAAGTTATATTGATTCGCAGTCATACCTCCAACACTAGCGGCTAAATTGTTTGTTCCATTACCAGTAAAACGACTTGCGTTTCCAGCTAAATCCCAAAATGATAATGTGGGATCAGCGCGTTTTCTTACTACAAACGGTGTGGAAAAAAACAAAAGTGTTGCAGCGCCCGAACATGTGTATACAACTCTACAAGTCGACGTTGCAGTGCCGGGATTTGTAGTTAACGCATAAGACTTTTCGTAGTAACGCTGGCATCTTGCCAATTCAGGACCAAGCTCTGGTTGCTTGTACAGATCAACCGCTGCCGTGGTTTGGGTGCCAAGCTTAATGTGGACGCCCCACAGGTCAACCGCGATGGTTTGCAGGCCAAGGCTGTTTGTGCGGGCGTTGAAGGTAGAGCCTGCCGAAGTCCAGAAGTTTATAGCCAGAAAGTCGTTAAGGTTTGACCCCAGTGTTTTACCCGTGATTGAGGGAATGGTCATGGTGACCGCAAATGCGGCCCACGATGTTGTTAGGGTAACGGTAGTGGGGGAAATTGCCGTGACGTTTGCCGATGGCGAGCCACCCGTGCCAAAGTTTTGTTCCGCCTCTAGGGCCATATTGCCGGTGCCAGTGCCTCGCTTCGCCCAGCCCAAGACTGTAATTGTCTGACCAGCGTAGCTGCGGACGCCCTCAATACGCTGCTGCGTATTAGCATAATGTGCTGTCGTTGTTTGCCCAGTTACATCCTGCCGCAAGAAATATGTGGGGCTGTTGGAGCCGATGGTATCGCCAACGGTGAACGCCTGACGTGACTGCGTAACCGTACCGCCAGATAGAGTATTGAACCACCGATCAGCGCCATACGCATTAGCGGTAAAGCTTGTCCCCCGCTGCCAGAAGTCAAATGCGCCATTGGTGATCAGGTTCTGTGGGTCCAGAACGCCCTGACGTAACGGGATACCGTTGAACGTGGCGGTGTTGCCGCCAGAAGCATCAAGGATGGCGTTAGCCTTTACAGTGGACATCAGATCACCTCATCACAGAAGATAACGAATTATTATGATACCAGAGCCGCCAGCGGTTCCGTTTCCGCCGGCAATGTTATTACCGCCGCCTCCGCCGCCCGTGTTCGCAACGCCAGCAAGACCCAATCCGCCGCCTCCGCCGTTGCCGCCCCCCTTGGGAGTTCCATTCACCACAATACCGCCGCCGCCGCCGCCCGCAATATAGTAAGTACCGCCAACATTAACGCCGTAACCTGCCATTTGAAGTAATGCACTGTACGTGCTAGTCCCAACACCAGCGTTGCCCGCAACCACTGAAACACCAGCCGCACCAGCGCCACCAGCGCCACCGCCACCGCCGCCTGTTGCGTTCACCCCCAAGTCTGTAGGTCCGGTGCCGTTTCCGCCCGCGTTACCCTGACCAGCCGTCCCTGCGCCAGCCAAATATGCGGGAGAGACGTGCCCAGCACCGCCGCCGCCTGAACCGCCGGTACCTGCCTGTGCGGTGGTTGGGATTGATCTAGATGCGCCGCCGCCTCCGCCCACGGCGTTTGCCAGTCCAGTCATAGATGATAAAGTGCCATTGCCGGCGTTTACGTTAGTAATACCCGCAGTGCCGCCGCCGCCCACAGCTACGCTATACGCGGTAATGCCCGCAGATACACTCAAGGCAGCATTATAGACAACACCGCCAGCGCCGCCGCCGCCGCCGCCGTTACTACCGCCACCACCGCCGCCAGCAACCATCAAGACTTCAATGTTCTTTGCGCCTTGGGCTAGGTTGGTGGTGAATGTGTCGGCCCCAACCATAGTAAATACGTGGATGCGATAACCACTGGTGTCAGTGATTGTCCCGCCCGTGGCGAAGAATGGCGTGTTTGATAACAATCCGACAGAACTTGGCATTAGGTGACCCCCGCCCCGGACACGACAAATTCGTTGGATGCCACGCAGACAATTGTGCAGATTCCGCGCAAGGCCAAAGTACGGCTACCCGTGGTGGCCGATCCAGCGAGGCGCAGCGTCACGCCAGCCCCTTGGGTAATAGTCTGCGATGCCGCGCTGTTATTGTAGATGGTGATGTTTTGGCCCGCTGAGAAGATGCCACTGTTGACCGTCACGCCACCCGTGGTGATGTTGATCATCTTTCCGTTGTCACCAACAACCAAGACATAAGCAGAAGTTTGGGCGCTATTAACGATGTCTCTGACGTTACCAATCAGGTCAGAAATGTTGCCCGTTCCAGTCGTTATACCGGTCGTGCCATTGATGACAACTGACATTACTTGGCCTCCAGTTCGGTAATACGGGCTTCAAGGGCAACAATGATGGCCTGCTGTTCCTGTATGGCCTTTACGAGAACTGGGAACAGATCAGCCCCAACAGACTTGTACGGCTCTTCTCCCTCTGGAGGTGTGTCTAACCACGTACCAATCATCTCAGGAAATACTTGTTCAAACTCTTGAGCGATCCACCCCTTATCGCCCTTGATGTTCTTGCCTTTTCCTTCCTTCCAGTCAAAAATGCGGGGCTTCAACGCCATAATCTCCGCAAGCCCTGCATCAATATCACGGATGTTTTCTTTCATCCGGATGTCTGAAATGGCCGCGATTGTGGTATTGGTGCAGTTAACCCTTCCCTCTGACCCGACATAGAAACGATATGCCGATGCGCCAGTCGAATAAAAGTGGTAGTTGTTTGTTCCGGTGCTGGCAGCGGTCACCATATACAGAGTGGTTCCGTTAGTCGATAACTTAAATCCCGGTCCCGACGATCCTGAAAGGTCAGTGGTGCCAACTAGTAAATCACCAGTAGCATTAACCCGCATGGTTTCAGCGCCATTGTTGGAAACGGCAATGGTGTTCGTGGCAGGAAAATAGATGCCCGTATTGGCGTTTCCTGTTGGGTAGATAGATGGGGCGCTGACGCTACCGGATGGAACCTGATTAGCTAAGCCAGAGATGTTCACCGTTCCTGTGGCATCAGGCAGCGTCAGAGTCCGATCCGTGTTTGTGGCGGGTGCGGCCACCGTGAAGACGGCGGTTCCGGAAGCGTTAGGGGCGATGGTGATCTTTGACATTATACAACGGTCCAAACTGAGCCAGAGGGAACGGTGACGGTGACACCGCCGTTGATCGTTACGGGGCCTGCAGTCAGAGCGTTCCTGCTGGAGGTAATCGTGTAAGTGGCGGTCACCGTTGTGGCAGTCTCAACAAAGACTGCATCAGTGCCGCCCCCGGTCACAACCCGGGTGTATAGGTCGGTCATGGTCTGAGCATTGACCGTGATGAACACAGTCGCACTTCCGGTCAAACTTAGAAGGCTACCCGTGCTGGAAGAGAGAAGAGACCGCGACATGGTAGTGCCGGAGCTAGTATATACCCCGTTACCGATCTCCCAAGCAGAGCCATCCTCAATGACGTATGTGACTGTATTGCTGTCAGCTACGCCCGCAGCCGCAAAGGTTTGATACCCAGAGACTGCAGAACCAAGCGTAACCGTACCCGTGCCTGTAGTGGCTGTGGATACCTTTGCTCTGTTAACGAAGGTAGCCATGCGCTACTCCTTAGGCGATACGGATGATAGCGTTTGTGGCATCTGCGGTAGGGAACACGATGGTGAAGTCACCAGCGGTCGAGGTCTTATCAGAACCGAAATCCAAGATAGCCACCGCAGGGTTACCCGCGGAAGTATTGTAGATCATCGCGCCCCGAGCAGTGATAGTCGCCGTGCTCCATGTGGTATCGTTGAAGTCAGTGAATGCTGTGGTGCTGCTGCTAACCGGGGTGATGTTGGTCAGCGTGTTTCCGCCAGCAGTATACCCAGTACCGGTAACTTCGTTCGAAGTAGTGTACGCGGTCGTCGCGGCAGTGAACGAAGCGGAGTTCGTGTACAACGCGATCTTAAAGGTGCTGCCAGTTGATGCGGTAAAGTTATGCACGGCTTTCAGCAGCTCCACCTTGAAGCTCGTGCACATGAAGTTTCCAGAAAATGCCATGTCAGAAGCTCCTTATAAGCTCGGCGATGTCAGTATGCCCTGCGGCATCTAGCTTGTGGTATACCATGCTCCGATCGCTTTTGATAGCCTCGGAGATGTAGTGGGCGATCAGCGCGGTCATACGCGCTTGGAGCTCCGTAGCCCGGTCAAAGTCTTCTGGACTCGAATCAGGGTTTACGTAGACGATCTTGTCAACGCAGCGCGCTGCAATCTCCTCGGGGGTAGATCCCCGGTTCGATGTGGTCTGCACCCCGACGGGGGAGACGCTCATGCCGGCAAATACACTCATCATTCAGACCTCGGTTCTCCATCGCGATAGCTATCGCGTTTGCTACGGTAATCAATCACGGTCAAGCGTTGTAGCGCGTCGTCATACTGCGCCTTATAGTTAGCCATCAGGTCGGCATCACCCTTCATATAGATGTACGCCTGTACAAGAGTGCCATAGAGCAGCAGTGCTTCCGCGTTATCGCCTACCCACGAGGTACCGACCGTAACAATCGACGGCGGGTCATAGTAGTAGTGCAGCTCGACAGTGTACGACGCATTTGGGGTTGGGCCCAAGATCAGGTTGCCAGAGGGAGATGCGGGGCTATCACCGTTAAACTGGGCGTAGTACTTAGGCACCCCGGTGGTCGAGGCACTTGGGTAGGCTTCCCGGATAAAGTTCACATCCTTGTCGATCAGGTAGGAGTAATCTCCATTGCCGTCAACAACAGCAAGCGAGAAGACCGACAGGAAGTCGGACGGACGAGCGAGATACTTGTTCCCGTTCGTCAACGTCCCTGTTACGTTCTTACGCAGCTCGGGAATCATCACCGAGCGGTAGATGTTTTCCTCACAGACCTGCACAAAATTAGGGATGTTCGCTACGAAGGACGATTCGTAGTTCTCCGTGTAATCCTGTACCTGCTGGACGAGCTGCGTATAATTCATGGTTGACCTCAGTACGAGCCGGAGAAGTTTTTGCCGCGAGTCGCTGCGCCCGTACCACGAACGACGCCGCCCTTAGCCATCTTACCGGGGGCATCATGCTTCACATCGGCAGCGGACTTTTCCCACTTCTTCATGGACATACCGCTTTTCTTCGCGAGGGCTTTATCCTCACGGGTATCTTTTGCAGAACCCTCTTTCATCTTCAACACGCCGCCAGCAGCTTTTTTCGTAGCCATGATACTCTCCATCGCAAGGCCCTCAGGCCGTGGTTACAGTCACTGTTCCAACAGATCCTACCATATACTGAGCAGGATTACCAACAGGCGCCCAGCCCCAGAGCCCAGCGCCAGTGTTTGAATCGGGGCGCGCATTCTTCAGCGACTGGGGGTCATTGATCTTAACCCGGCCAATGAAGTTCTGGGGGTGATCGGGATCAACAACGTCGCGCCCGATACGGGAACCCGTGCGGATACCTCGTTTGATTTCCCAGACAAGATCGTGCAGCGGGTAGCGAAGTCCCGTGCGATCACAAATACCAAAGGCATTTTTACCTGAGGAGTAACCCATCAGAAACCTCCCGGTGCAAAGGGCACAAATTGAACGGACGCACGATCCCGATCCTCATCTGCCGCGAGCTGGAACTGAGCCTCATACTCTTGTTTCAGCGGAATAGCGCGAGCCGCTGCCTCGGGGCGCTTCATGGCTATCTGAAACGCAAGGCCCGCTACAAGAGCGGGGACGAAGCGCGGGGGAAAATTTGTTACCGCGCCGCCAATACCTGAGGAAAGGCCGTCGATACCCTTAAGGCGATAGTACAGTAGGGTATATGGCACCGTAGAGTCTGGCACCGGCCAGACAGTCGCCTTTACCTCAGTAGATAACCGCTGGATATAAATCTGTGTGGGGCGTCCTAAGACGTTCTTGCTGCTCTGCTGCGCGTAGGTAGAAACGCTAACCCGCATTAGGGCGGTGTCGATCTGTTGAGTGCCCGATCCAGTACGCAGTTGATGCTCAAGAAGGTCGATCGTATCTGCCGGCATGATGTAGGTATGCGTCCCCGGAGTCAGGGCAATAGTACCTGAGTCGATAGTGAACAAGTTGATCCCTCGGTTTTGCCATTCTAGGATCAACATATTCAGGCTACGGCGGATAGTCTTCAAATCGTACCCCGAACGCATCTCGAGGCCAGCACGTTCGTATGCCTCCTCGAACAGTTCTGGTAGATCAGGTACGACAGTAGCCATGGTTTAACCCCTAAACTTTGCGGTCTTGGCCGCGATCTTCTTCGGCTGCGCTACGAACTGCTTCCCAGACTTTGTGCCTTGCTGCTTCGCCTTCGTAGTAGCCGCATACTCGGCAGGGGTCAGGGACTCACGCGCCTTCTTAGGCAAATAGCGCTCGCCCGTAGCTTTTGGTCCTTGGGTACTGGGCTTACCACTTTTGGTACCCCAGTCCTCTTTTGTCCACTTCGACATCGACTTCTGAGCAGGTGTTTTTTCGCCTGTATAGGCGCCACCTTTTTCCTTGTAGATTTTGCCGGCAAGCTGCATGGCACGGGCGGAATGTTTCCCGCCCATCTTAGCCTTGGCCTGCGCCTTAGCCTGCGACCACAATGCCTCGTTAGTGCGGCCCACTACTTACCCTTTTTCATCTTCTTCAGGGTTTCAGCAAAGCGAGCTCGTTGGCCGAGCTTGCCCGGCTTCTTAGCTGCTTCGGCAAGTGCCTTTGCAGGGATCGGTTTACCCTTCTTTGCACCAAGAGCCGAACGCAGAGCGCCCGGCTTTTTGATCGCGTCTTTAATCCAGTTTTTTGGCATCGGGCTTCTCCTTGCGGTGAGACTTAGGTTTCACCGCGGGGACCGGCATAGCTGGAGCCTGCACCTTATCCTTGGCGGTATTCGGGTAGATTTTGGTTCCCATGCGAATCATCAGCACATGCACCCTTTGGTTTTGCCTTTGATAGCAATCCCATCACCGCGGCCACCGACCTTGCCACCCTTATTCATGCGGGTGCCCATGGCGTCGACCTTCTGCTTCATGGCGTCCCCGAGGCCTGTCATACCACCCATAGCGATCTTCTTGGGCGATTTGGCTTTCGTGCCGCCAACCATCTCTTTAGTCATACTTCCACGTCCAAATGCCATGATGGCCTCCTAACATTTCCAAGCCCGCAGGCTTTTGTTGATCCTACTATTCGGGTCGTTGGCGGTCTTAGCGCTCGTCAACTTCTTCTTCATACCCGACATTCTGGCGCAAAAAGAGTCTCTGCGGGAGCCCCCTTCGGGCTGGGGGGCCTTCAACCCCGGCTTACCGGGATTAGCCTTGTTGTATGAGGCACGACCTTTGGCGTTCAACCCGCCTTTAGGGTTCTTGCCTTCCTTGCGGGTCCATGCGGGAGTCTTAGCCATAATACGTGGTCACCTTGGCCGTGGCTGGGATCGTTACATGAATCCCCTCTTGGCACAGGATGCCTTCGCCGGGGATCAGCATGACAATCGGCTGCGTCCCAGTCCCGATATTGAACTGCAGGACAAGCGCGCCGCCAGAGCTTCCGTCACGGAAAATAACGTCCCCAGCCGTGCCGCCAGAAATAACGTGGTAGCCCTTAATACGGGCCCGTGATGTAACGATTGTGGCTGTAGCTTCGGTGTGTACCGCTTTTACGTCAGTTTGCATAGCCATGCTGGCCTCCTATGGAAGGAAGGGGGCCGAAGCCCCCTAGATTAGACGTCCCAGACGCCGCTGTTGTACATGGTGTATACAAACACACCGGTAAAGGTGCCGCCAGTAGCCGCGGAAGCGCCGACCTTACCATAGACCGGAGTCTGTGCGGTCAGGCCGGTACCAACAACCAGCGAACCGTTTGCGCCATTCAGGGTGCCCTTGGTATCAGCATCGGCCTCATCAAAGAAGCCAGCGGGAGTACCCGCGGAACCAACGTCAACAGTCGGTGCAGTGCCGCCCGTAGCGCCGCCAATGGTCAGCATGTACAGTGGAACAGCGCCAGCAGGCAGCGTGAAGAACGCGCCAGTGGTCGCCGAAGTGCCGATACGCACGGCGGTGGCCGAAGCAGCGGTGGGGTCAAACGAGATGACAACCGCCATAACCAGTGGGGATGGGGTAACGCCGCTCTCTTTAGCTGCGCCGCCCGAGGACCGCATGAGTCCTTGGAAAGTATTCAGTGCCATGTAAGTCTCCTGTCAGTGGCTAGTCGGGAAGGATTCCCGTCAGGAACAAGCACAGTGTACCGTGGTTTCGCCCTAAAGGGAAGCGCTACTTAGTCCGTGCGCGCTGTTCGTCCGCGGCGCAAGTAACACACACCCCTTTTGTATATCGCGGAACAACGTGCCCGTGAATGCAGGGTTCCCCCGTGAAGTACTTTTTGGCCCCGAGACGCTTTGCCTCTGTGCGTGTGCGCGGTAAGTCGGCGTATTCTGGTGGTACGTTCTCGGCGGTCTTTTCTGGGGGCGCGGTGTCTTCGTACCACAGTAGGCATCCCGCAAATGCGCCGCGCTCCACCCGATCTCCTGAGGTGCAGGCCCGGATGATGGTCGCAAGCGACACTCCAAAAGTATCGCGTATGTGTGTCAGACTCGGATAGGTTTCCCTCCGCCCATCGGAATACTGCACCGTTATAGCCTTCTGCAGGGCGTCCGCATGTGCTGGCCGCTTACCATAAAAATGAGAGTCCTCGCCCCGTCTTACTGCCGCCGCTACGTTGGCGCGCCCCTGCTCTGACATTGTCTTACCCTTCATCGGGCTAGGGCGACCTATTTGCGCTGCACTGATCTTAGCACGGACCTCCGCTGACACCTCTTGTCCGTAGCGATAGTGGTCTTCCCCCGCTCCTTTGCCAGTGCGGTTCTGACTCAGTTTCTCGCGGGACTCTAAAGTCATAACTTGCCCAAGCCGTGGGGAATGTGCGTCCTTGTTTACATTGAAGCAGTTACCCTGCCCCACGTGCTTGTGGAGGTAGACGTTTTCGGCGGAGAGAATATCCACCCCGTCTGGGAGTTCTTCGAGTACCTCGAAAACAAACGCATCTTCCCCGTACTTGTTCCATGATGCCTGCATATGTGGGTTTTTATGCTCCCCTCGTTTTAACGCGTACCGATGCTGCCACTCCCGGCGGGCAAAAGACTGCGAGCTCCCGATGTAGAAGTCCCCAGATAGCATATTGGTGATTTGATATATAACGGGCATAGCCACCTCCTCTAAGGTAAATCACCTATACAAGGTTACCGACGCGGTGTCAACAACTTCTCTAGTCTTGTATCGCATTATGTAAATAAAAAACCCCGCTTCGGCGGGGTTTTTTGTAGTATTTTCAGTGGGTTAAGCCCCCGGGCTACCATAAATGCCCAGAGGATCGGAAACGCCGAAACTGTAGCGCTCGCGGGCCTTATAACGGACATTCCCAGTGTCAAAATCGCCGTCCATTGCAGTAACCATTGCAGTACGCTCAAAGTGCTTCATACCGTTAGGAACGTCGGTGGTCAGGAACCATGCGTCGTTGTCAGTGAAATAGTGGTTCACTGCGTAGCCGCCGGGGATCGAACCATTCGAACGCAGTGCGTTCAGGTCGTTATCGGCGGTACCAACGCGCATATCCGTCTCAAGCAGACGGGTAGCAACGAACATCAACGATGGTGGAACGATCAGCTTGCGAGGGCGAGCAGCGATCAGCAGGCCACGTTCGTCTTTGAACGCAGCGATGTCGATCACGGCCTGCTCCAGAGCAGTCTCGTTCAAGTCAACGTCAGTGCCGGGGCGGTTCGAGTTGGTGGTACCCGACACCGTTGGGTGGGTGGTGCTGAACAAGGTAACGCCGTCACCGCCAAGGAAGGAGGTGAAGCCGGTGTTCAGCGGTGCAGCAGCTTTTACCTGCTTAGTGTATGCCATGGCGCGAGCCAAAGCCTTGGTATAACGAGCCGACAGAGAGTCGTACAGGTTGTCTTCCATCGCTTCTTCAGTGATGGCGAAACCCATAGCGATGGTCTCGTGAGTGTAACGAGCAGTGAACGATTCTTGCGCGTTATCGTAAGTGATCGCGCTGCCTTCCGACTTCACAGGAGCTGCGCCAAAACCCGACAGCTTCTGTTCTTCTTCGAACGAACGTTCCGAGGACTCGGTATCGTAGATTTCCGTGTGCTCGTTTTCGTACTTCTTGTATTCCAGACCGAACAGAGCGTTCAGACCGGGCA
>JAUKPS010001001.1:0-11641 GCA_032273165.1 Chlorellidium tetrabotrys | reverse complement strand
TTAATTCAATTCGTTTTTTGCGTGGATTGGTTTTCCTGTGTGGCTTATCGGCAGGCTCACACTGTCGATCTACCTTTCAGTCGCTGGAATTGGCGCGTGGTACCTGTGGCGGCGAATCTGGCCAGAGCGTTCTGGATGGGCGTTGCTTGCCGGGCTTCTTTACGCCTTCAACCCGTATTCGGTTGAAGCGATCATGCCTTCGGGTCTCTTTCTTCCAGTGGCGTTGCTGCCTTGGCTCATCGCATTCACCTACGACGGGGTGCGCAGCGCGACCAAAGGAGATTTGCGCCGGACCCTGAAGTTCGCGGCGGCAAGTGCTCTTGCGGTGTTCTCGGTAGGGATGCTGAATACAGCTTCGTTGCTGTTTGTGCTTGTTCCGGTTGCGATCTTTGGTGTTTTTCTGATCTTCGAAGGCTCTGCGACGTGGCGTGGGCTGTTGAAATTTGGAGTGCCCTCGACGATTCTGACTGCTCTTGTCAGTGCCCCAATGCTCATGGTGCTCGCTCTCTCAAGCCCGGCCGTGAGCCGAAACCTCGGAACGACGGAGTTGCCCGAAACCGTTGCGAAAACTTCGTCCTCATTCGAATCATGGCGAGGGTTGGGCAAATGGTTGACCTATTTCGGTTGGGGGCAAGGGGCGGAAACGCCAAGCGCCTCGACGTACTTGACGAATCCGATCGCCATCATCGCAACGTTCGTTGCGCTTGCACTCGCCATCATTGCGCTTGGTTGGCATCGGACGCCTCTGCGCAGAACCTGGGGGTTTCTTCTCGCTGGTTCTGTGCTCGTCATGATCGGCGCGCACAGCCCGGCACAGTCGCCAATTGGAGATGCGTTCCATTGGGCGTTTGAATCGGTACGTGGTGCTGCTGCGTTTCGCACAACCTATAAAGGTGGTCCCATCGCCGTTCTGGCGGTTGCGATCCTTGCGACATGCGGGGCGATGGCTTCACTGACTTGGATCTCGGACAACGTTACGAACCGCAATATTCGACGTGTGTTCACTGTCGGAGCAGTCGTTGTTGTCCTTGGGTCATTCGTGTTGAGCGTCTCGCCTTTCGTGCAAGGAACACGTATCGGTGATCGGCTTTCCGTTCCTGCTATCCCGAGCTATTGGGAAGAAGCGTTTACGTGGTTTGAATCCGTACCGGAGACTGATCGAGTCCTTGTTCTGCCAGCCTCTTCCCAAACGAACTACCAGTGGGGATCAGTAAACGACACGTTGTTCGATGCCTATATGCATCCGATGGTTCTGACGGCATCAACCATTCCTTCGACGGCAGGCGAATTGGCGGATGCGACGGTGGCATTCGATCGACTGATCAGTGATTTCCAAATCGACCCAAGTGCGGTAACCCCGATCCTGAAGTGGCTGGGTGTGCGATGGGTACTTGTGCAAAACGATATTGATGTGTTTGCAACTGGAATCCCGTTTGATCCGCATGCTGAACTTCGCGCTGCACCCGGGCTATCGCTCGCAGCGCAGTTCGGCCGTGATGCAAACGGATACTCAATGGTCGATGTCTTCTCTGTTGAAGATCCAACACCTGACGCGAGTTACTCGAGTGGGCCTCCATCAATTGTGAGCGGTGGTCCTGATTCTCTTTACCCGCTTGCGGCAAATGGTTTGCTCGATGGGCGACCAACGACTTTTCTTCCCGACCTCAACCAAGAAGAGGCTGCGAGCCTGATCGATCAAGGCGCACCCGTTGTGGTCACGGATGGTTCACGTCGTGTGGCGTCGGCAGTGGCAGGTGGATCTCGAATTGCCACCTCACCGCTCATGACCGTCGATGAGAAATCCATTCGACCGGTCTTGGTGTTGGACCCCAAGGACACATCAACGCAAACGGTTGCTGAGTTTGGCGATGCGACGAGTATTTCCGCGAATCGGTCGGGTTACAGCGTCAACTCCTGGAGCATCGATACAACAGCGGCGGCGGCATTCGATGGTGACCCGGCAACGTCATGGTGGGTGGGGAACGTGTTCGCTCCTGCCGAAGACAGTGTCGTTTCCGTCGATTTGAAGGCGCCGACATTCGTGGATCGCGTCGTTGTTACCCAAGCTGGTTTCGATCCTGCCCTCATCACTGGCGCAGAGGTCGAGGTGATCGGTGTCGATGGAGGAACATCTGTGACCCCGATTGTCTTCGAGGGCTCTATCGGTCGTGCTCCGCTGGGCGTGGAAGCGAAGGCACTCAAGGTTCGCATCACTGAAATCAATGGCGTGGAGGGCAAGTTTGGATTCCAAGAGATTGAGGTAATCGGACAAGATGGTCCGCTTGATCTCACGCAGTGGATCCGCGTTCCAACTGATGTAGAGCGCCTCGGCACAATGGTGACTCCTGCCTTCGCGTTCGCTCGTTCAGGGGATGAGGGGCAAAGTACGTTTCTACGTCGCGAATTTGCCGTACCGGCATCATCTGCCTATCGCTTCACCGCAAGTATCTCAGTTCCGAAATCGATTGATGAGGCCACGCTCGACCGTTCCTGTCGCGACTGGTTCACGATGGATGGCGTCGGAAGTACTGCTCGAATTACCTCCTTTGATTCTCAGACCAGAATCGCCAAGCTTGAGGGGTGCGCAGAGCTACGCCTGAACGCAGGAACGCATCGAGTGGTTGCAGTCGGAACTTCGACAGCGAACTTCTACTCTTTTGGGTTCATGCCCTTGGCCGGAATGAAGTCAACCGCTGTTGAATCGGTTGACTCACAACGAGTTTCCGCTTCAAAACACCAGGTCTCGATTCCCGCCGATGCAGGATGGTTGTCGATGTTGCTGCCAGCACATCCGGGTTGGTCGATGGACGCGCAGGGCCGGACGGCTGACTTCCTCCTAATGAATGGTGAAATGGGTTGGGCGGTTGCCCAAGGCGATGCGGTTACGGCCACCATCACGTTCCGACCTCAAGCGATGTATCGGATCGCAATGGTGATTGGCGCACTATCGGTCCTCCTGTGCATCGTGCTTCTGTTTTGGAGGCGTCGTGAACCAGCGTGATCTTGTGAGACGCAGCCTTCCTGATCTCGCGATTTTGCTTTCAGGATTTCTCATTGCGAAATGGTGGGGACTTCTCTTTGCCATCGTGTGTGTAGTCGTCGCTCGTTTTGGCACAAAGGCGCTTGTGGTGAACGCTCTTTGTGTGCTCGGGGCGATGGTGATCGCTGTGCTGTTTGAGGCGGCGCTCAGAACTGGTTTTGTCTTCGTGCAGCGTCGGCCAGTGGCGAATGAACTCGGGCTCCTGCTGGTAGTGGCAGTGATTGCGATCGTTATTCCTCGCGCTCGGCCCGGGCAGTAGATTCGACCTATGAAGGTCTTGTACATCGGGGGCACAGGTCGAACTGGGAGCACGCTCCTCGATCGCATTCTCGGAAGTGCCCCCGGCTGGTTCTCCGGAGGGGAACTGGCGTTCCTTTGGCGCCACGGCCTGGTTGGCGGAGGACTTTGCGCCTGCGGATCAGAACTCCGCTCCTGCGAAGTTTGGGCACCAGTTCTTGCAGTCGTTGAGCAAGACACACCGATTGACGCGCAACGAATGGTTGACCTTCGTCGTCGGTTTTGGTCGATTCACTTGCCGCTCATGGCTGTTCCCGGACAAACACAGCGACGCCTTGACTCACTTGAAGAGTTTCCAAGTGTTGTGGAACAGCTCTACAACGCAGTCGGTGAAGTCACCGGTTGTCGGGTCTTTGTGGATTCATCGAAAGAACCGCACTACAGCATGATCCTTCGAGAGCGCACTGATCTCGATATCAGGTTCCTTCACCTCGTCCGTGACCCGCGTGCCATCGGTCAGAGTTGGTCACGCCGTCGCTCCGAGACGGGCCATCGAGACGCCGTCGAAATGGAACGACGGGGGCCGCTCAAGGTGACGGGATATTTCAATGTTTCGAATCTTGCCGCCGAACGTTTCTGGCGCGACGAACCGGGTCGTTACCTGAGGGTCCGGTATGAGGATTTTGTTGCCAATCCCCAGAAGTCGTTAGAAACAATCGCTGACTTCATGGAAGAAGATCTCGACCTCACCGGTGTTCTCGACGGAATGATGTTCACGCCAGGGCCAACGCACACGGTGTGGGGAAATCCCAATCGTTTCGATGCTGAGCCCCGGCCGATTCGTCGCGATGATGCGTGGATCAAAGAGCAGGGAACGTTGACCTCGCTGTTCTTGTCGGTCAGCAACGCTCCTGTTGCATCGCGTTACGGCTACCGAATTCTTGGCTCAGACCCGATGCCGCAAAGCGAAAATGAGGGCGCCCCGGTGCATTCACCGTATGAGTGGGAAACCACATGGGAGATCGTCAAGAGTTGGCAAGGTTGGATGCGCGAGGCACAGGGTAAGGCGTTGTGGAAGGCTGCCGAACGCGTGAAGCCCGGTGGTCAGATCGTTGAAATCGGCAGCTTCCAAGGAAAGTCGGCTGCGGTCTTGGCCCGATCCGCCGAAGTGTCGGTCACCGTCGTTGCCATCGACCCACACGCTGGAAACGATCGAGGCCCTGGCGAGTGGGATGGCGTGGCCGAAGACGGTCAGGCAGACCACGAAGCATTTCTCGCCAACCTCACCGACGCTGGCGTCGTTGAGCGGGTCACGCACGCTCGTGAATTCAGCAATCTTGCGTCAGATCTTGTTGAAGGTCCGATTGACTTTCTCTATATAGATGGTGCGCATGGCTACGGGCCGGCATCTGACGACATCACCCGCTGGGGTGATCGAGTCGTTGTTGGTGGAGAGATGTTTATTCATGACGTCTACAACTCGTTGTTCGTGACTCTTGCCGTCCTCCGCCATCTCTCTCTATCGCGACGTTGGCGCTATGTGGGGCGCGTGCGTTCGCTTGCGATGTACGAGCGAGTCAACCTTGGCCCGTTTGGTGTCCTGCGGAATTTCGTACTTCATGCAGCATCGCTTCCTTGGTTCGTGCGGAATGCGTTCGTGAGACTCCTCCGAACGGTTGGTCTCGAAAAGCTTGCTCGTCCGCTCGGACATGTTCCCGGTGAGGGGATGTACTAGCGATGGCTTCGCCAACGAAGACATCACCGTCAGCAGTTGAAATCCTTCGCCTGTTCGCAAAGGATCGCGGTCGGAGCGTGGAGTTTGGTGACGCGCTTGCTCAACGAGCCGTTGCTCAATTGCCGACCTCTGTAGATGGTCTGCGCGTTCTCGACTTGGGCTGTGGTCCAGGTGCCTATTCGGCGGAACTCGAGCGCGCTGGAGCAAAGGTCGTGTCGGTAGAAATTGATCTCGACGAACTGTTGCGATCGAAAGCGCAGCTGCTTCGTCCTTTGGTATCCGACGGAACGAGCCTTGCCTTTTCCGACTGTTCATTCGACGCAGTCGTGTGTTCAAACGTGCTCGAGCACACCCCCGACCCAGAAGGTGTGCTCGCAGAGATTCAGCGCGTGCTCGTGCCCGGCGGCTGGTCCTATGTGAGTTGGACAAATTGGTATTCGCCATGGGGCGGGCATGCAGTTGCGCCCCTGCACTATCTCGGACCTGAACGAAGCATTCGCGTGTGGCGTCGACTCTTTGGCGAACCGAAGGGACGCAATCTTCCGCTTGTCACCGTTTTCCCGACGTCGATCGGAGCCACACTTCGTTGGGTTCGCGAACGTCCCGGCATTCAACTCGTCAAGGCGTATCCGCGTTACTGGCCGTGGGCTCGCATCATTATGAAAGTTCCAGGCTTGCGCGAAGTTGCGTCGTGGAACTGTGTTCTTGAATTGCGGAAGAACTAGTCAGTCTTCGCCGAGCCAGATTGCTGCTCGGTCGAGAAGCCAGATACTCACATTGTGGCAGGTGTCGAGTACATCGCACATTTGCTCTTGACCCAGATAGATGCGATCGAGTCCAACTTCGATGCGCGAAATAATGGTCAGGCTGCGCTCCGGCGCGTCGGTGACTGAAGCAAATGAATCGATGGCCGAAACCTCGAGTGGAAGTTCGATGCCGCCGATGCCCGCAAGTTCGGTAGCAAGTACCAACAGGTCGGGTGGGTACCGAAGCGGCGGAAGTGTCCACGTGAATGCGAGCGGGAATGAGAACCCCTCAACCGGGTCGTCGCCTTCGGGGATTGCGAGCATCTCGTCCTCGAACCCGATCATGATTCGGGGGTCGACCTCAAGGGACAGATGGAGATCGAGCGGACCGCCGCACGCATCTTCGGGGTGAAGATCGATTTCCCATGCTTGGCGCATGGAATAGGTCTCGATGAAGTGCCGCTCGTCGTGCACATGGAAGGCATGATCGACCGCGTGGTCTTTGAGATCAGCAATGAAGCCGGGAACGTCGATGATCGCCACGGGGGTCAGGCTACCGTCGACCCCATGGACGACAGAATCCTGCTTGAGGTCCTCGATGAAACGGCAAGCGCTATTCGTGCTGCGCTTGGGAATCTCGATGATTGGGGCTTGGCCGGAACCCGTGCTGGGCAGTATCACAGCGACCTCGCCGCCGATGCTGCTGCCCTTGAGGTGCTTGAACGAGCCGGCGTTGGTGTGCTGTCAGAGGAGTCCGGTCGACATCGACCCGACGCCGACATCACCGTCGTCCTCGACCCACTTGATGGTTCGACAAACGCCAGTCGCGGCATCCCTTGGTATGCAACCAGCCTGTGTGCGGTCGATGCTGACGGAGCGCGCGCGTCACTCGTCATCAACCTCGCAACTGGCGATCGGTTTGAAGCAGTACGCGGTGGGGGAGCAACGCGTAACGGCGAAGCGATTACAACTTCGGGTGCAACGAAGATGCGTGAATCTCTTGTGGCTATTTCGGGCTATCCCGATCACTGGCTTGGTTGGTATCAGTTCCGTTCGCTCGGCGCCTGCGCGCTTGACCTGTGCGCAGTCGCGTGCGGTGTTGTCGATGGCTACATCGATTGTTCGTGGAATGCCCACGGTTCATGGGATTACCTCGGCGGGCTCCTTGTTTGTAAGGAAGCCGGCGCCGTGATTGTTGATGCGGAGGATCGCGACCTTGTTGTGCTTGAGCACGCCGATCGCCGCACCCCGGTTGCCGCCGCCACACCGGAACTCTTGGTTCAACTCGTCGATGCGCGTCGGAGCATTAAGCGCCCATAGGCTTCGATCATGGATCGATCGCCAGGAGCCCGACTGCATCGCGCTGCATTGCGCGTGTTTCGGTTGTTCCCGCGATCGGTGCGACGCATCACTGTTCGGACCGTGTCGCCTTCGTACACCGTTGGTGCGATTTGTGTCATTGAACGACCGGACGGAGCGATCCTTCTCGTGCGTCAGGCGTACCGAAAGAAGTGGGGTATTCCCGGCGGCTTGTTGAAGCGAGGCGAAGCGCCTGAGGTTGGTGCGCGCCGCGAAGTGTTCGAAGAAGTTGGTATTGCCGTCGAGCTTGTCGGTCCGCCCGCAGTAGTTGTTGATGCCGACCCTCAGCGCGTTGATGTCATCTACAGGGCCCGACCTGCAGCGCTGTCGGAAATCAGCGAAGTCCGCCCGACCTCACCGGAAATCGTCGAAGTGAAATGGTTCGCTCCCGACGCATTGCCCGAGCTTCAGTTCGAAACCGCTGAAGCAATGGTGGCGCTGGCAAGGATGAACGCCACGCATACGGGCGATCCGAGGGATGCGGAAAAACACCTCGACTGACCAGGGCTACGCTGGGCGCCTTCGGGCGTTTGGCTCAGTTGGCTAGAGCATCTCCCTTACAAGGAGAGGGTCGGGGGTTCGAGTCCCTCAACGCCCACGATGTTGCGCAATGCGCAATGCGCAACCTTTATATTGGCGGGTATGACAACAGTCGGCCTCGTCCTCTACCCACAATTCACAGCGTTAGACATTGTTGGTCCATTCCAAACGCTGGTTGACGTCCCTGGACTCGATGTGTTCTTTGTCGCTGCAGACAAAGGCCCGGTAGTTGATCACACCGGAAAGTTGAGGATTGAAGCGACGCACTCGTTCGATGAGATTGATGCACTCGATGTCGTCGTCGTGCCGGGGGGCCTTGCTGATCGTGGCATTGATAGGTCGAATGCAGTCGTCCAGTTCGTTGAAAAGATTCACCCGACGACGACGTGGACAACGAGTGTTTGTACCGGTTCCATCTACTTGGCGCATGCCGGCATCCTGAATGGACGAACGGCAACAACTCACTGGGCCTCTTACGATCGACTTGAAGCACTCGGCGCGAAGCCGACCGAGCAGCGAGTAATCACGCAGGGCAAGATCATCACCGCCGCTGGAGTTTCATCGGGTATCGATATGGGTCTCGTTCTCGTCGCTGCGCTTCAGGGCGATGAGATGGCAAAGATGATTCAGTTGGCAATCGAGTATGACCCTCAGCCACCGTTTGATTCAGGTGCGCCGTCAAAGGTCAGTCCGGAGATGAAGGAATTAGTAGCCACAATCTTTAGTAGTCCCGACCGGTAAAGCATTCGTCTCGTTCATGATTCAAACGACACGGCTACTCGTCGAGTTGAGCTTCAATACACGAAGGCATCGAGGAACGAACGACTACTTCTCCCAGCCGAGTTCCTCGGCGAAGACAGACATGTGCCTCAATACGGCGTCGAGGAGAATTGCCGTGTCGTCGATCGAATTCGACGGAAACATATTTGGCTGTCCGGGCAAAAAATCCACTTGTGAGTGAACGAACGAAACGCCCAGATTTAGAAAGGCCTGTTTTGCTCGTTCGCTGAGGTCCTCTGGCAACCCGAGGCGTTCATACGAACGAACTCGGAGAGTTTCAGAAAACTCTTTATCTGCCGCCAACTTTTCGGTGGGTAGTCCGGCGTGGACAAGCCAGGCATAGAACTCCAAGTAGATCTGGGTGCTTGGCAGCGGGGCATATTGAGTGACGGGATCGTCTCGAATGAGATGTGTCTCGAGGGATCGCAGCGCTGCGACGTAGAGCCCTTCAAGAGTCTCAAAATTCCTGAAGATCGTTTTTGTATCGAACCCGGCGTGCTCGGAAATTCGCCGAGTGGTGATTTCGTTCGACGGGATCGTTTGAAAGAGTTCGATCACGGAGTCGATCAAGACACGCTTGGCATCTTCCGAGGAGACCCTCGGCTTCTTTTCCTGCCCTAGCTCTGCCATTTCGCCCCCGACGCTAACAGGAAGGAATCTTCCTGCCCGATGCCACCTTAGATGGCAATCTGTGTATAGTTGTCACCTTAAGTGGCGAATGGGTTACCGCCCTATCGCCGAAACCCAGATCTCTCCTGCATTTTCCCCCGATTAGCGGAGCCCCTCGTGACTCACCTTTCCCCCTCAACCTCTCGGTACTCGCGGCGACAGCGGCTCAGTCGATTTTTCGTCGCGCTTTCAGTGTTGCTGGCCTCGAGTGGAGTGTTGGTGCTCGACAATCAGGCAGGCGCTGCTTCGTCAGGGTCGCCGCAGACCGTCGTTGCATTCATGAATTCGGATGGGCAGACGACGAATTCAGTAAACCTGCAACAGCAGAGTCCGAATTATCTCTTGGTTCGAGTTGCAAACTCAGGTACTGGTGCGAGCAAAGCGAAGTCTTCGCCCACGCTGAATCTCACGGTTCCGGCTGGAACGTCAATCGAAAGTGTTCAGTCAATCAACGCGGGCACAGAAAGCACAATTACCGGAACTTGGAACTGTGCGTCGTTGTCGTCGACGTCGAAGCAGTGTTCGTTCGTGAATTCGTTGTCGCAGCCACAAGAAATTGCTGCTGGCACTCAGACGATCGCTGCAGTGAGCTTGCAAACAAGCGATGCACGACAGAGCAATGGCAAAACCATTGAAGCAACAGCACAGCTTCCGGGTGCTTCTGCTGTTTCTACGCAAGCAGCGGTCACGGTGGCTCCGCCGGCGGTAGGCCTTGCCGTGAGTGTCACGGGCCCAAGTCAGGTCCATAACGGGCAATCGACGCAGATTGCCTATCAAGTAACGAATCAGGGCACGGTCGATGCCACGGCGTTTACTGCTGGTCGGTCGATTTCCCCAGCGGTAGCGCTCACGCCAGCGCAAGCGCTGCAGATGTCGTGGTTCAGCGGCGCAACTCTGACGCCGGCGGTCTCACTCGCGAATCTGTTGCCTGCGCGAAGGTTCTCGTCTTGGTCGTCGAATTCCGCGGGTTGGATTTGTTCAGGATCTCAGTTACAAGCTCCGTCATGTTCGTTGACAGCTTCGAGACTTGCGGTAGGAGAAACGGCACCGCCGCTGATTATTCGATTCACACTCGCGCAGGGCCAGGCGGGAACCACCCCGGCTGACATGGCGGGTTCGGTCGTTCCGTGGACCATCGCCATCGCTCAAGGTATCGATGGGGTAGTAGCGAGAACCACCCAGAGTCAGCAATTACTTGTCGTTCCGCGTCCTGCTGGAAAGTTGAGCGTTCACCTCAGTGCGGTGACCTCCTCAATGGTCACTTCCGGTCAATCGGTCAACTTCGCCGTGAATCATTCCGCGATTGATGGTTTCGCAAAGGGAATCGTGGACACGATCACGATTCCGAATGGACTGACGACGAACTCGGTGAACGCCGGTGGTTGGACTTGTCCAGCGGGTTCCGGAACGGTGAAGTGCACCTTCTCCGGCGTGGTTCCACCAGGTGGCACTCCGTCGTATGTGATCACTATCAACGCCGACGAGTCAGCGCCTTCGGGTGCGAATCTCATCACCGTGAATTCCTCAGGTAACGCCGGGGAAGCAACTGCGACAGATATGCAGCCGATTTTCGTGGTGAATATTGGTGGGGCTCGTTTGGTGTTGAAACGGCTACTCAATTCAACGTCGACCACTGCGGTGATCGACGGGAGCCCGTTGTCGATGATCCATGGGATTCCCACCGAAGCACCCTTCGCAGTCACGAATACTGGTAACCGCGCCCTCGCGAAAGGCGCCGTGATCTCACTTACTGCAGCGCTGACTCCTGCGGCAGCTGCGTATGTGCGGGCACATCCACCTGCGCCGGTTGACGTAGATGCAATTCAGATCCTTCTTCCCCCTCCGATTCCTGGGGGGCCGACCTGTTCGCTCGACCAATCGAGTTTCAGTGCGACCTGTTCGCTCACGCTCACGTCGCCGTTGACCGTGAATAGTCAGAGTCCTGCGTTTACGTTCATGCCTGTCGTGAATAGAGCTCTCGCCTCGTCAGTGCTGTCGCGAGTGCCTAGCGAAATTCGCCACCTTCTCCAGCAAGGGGAATTGTTCACAGTTACGGCATCGGTCACGAACAATCCAGATGTCATTGCCCCTGTCACGTTGGATCTCAGATCTGCATTCTCGCTACCTGATCTTCCCGACTTGCAGCCGAGCATTCAGACGTCTTCGCTCAAGCTCGGTGCAGCACCATCGACCGTTTCCGTTCAGCTGAGTAATTTCGGAGGCCCGGCCAGTGCGTCGGTTGTCACCTTCGCTGTTCCGAGCTCGCTTCGGGCAACCGCAGTAGCAAGGTCGGCGTGCACGGTCGCTCCGTCGGCCACTGTTGGATCGAGCCAAACAGTGACCTGTTTGGTTCCCGCGCTTGAAGCGGGTTCCGATCAATCGCCCTCGGTGAGTGCTCCGATTCCTTTGAAGCTCGCCAACGTTTCAGCGACAGACAATGTGTCGATGAGTGCCTCGGTCTCCGTGGGCGGAACCGTTGCGACGTCCACCCAAGTACAGATTCCAATTGACGCGAATCCGGCTCTCACACTTTCA
>JAUKPS010000890.1:0-11686 GCA_032273165.1 Chlorellidium tetrabotrys | reverse complement strand
ACTCCCATGAACTTGGCCAGATTGGCATCAAAATCCCTGCACTCCTTCTGCAGGATATAGGCGCCACGACGACAAACGCCAAGCATCACTTCGGTGAGTGCTGCTTCATCACGTTTGAACAAATCAGAGTATGGAAAAAAAGGAATTTGCTTCATATTTCTAATCACTTTAAAAAATCAAACCGACCAGACGCAAAAACATGCGCCCGCAAGAAAATCAAGACACAGCAATACCGACGAAAGAGCCTGCTCCACCAAGACATCAGTCGGAGTACGGCGCATTCACTTGGCGCTCAATCAGCTACGACTTCTCTAACGCCTTAGCAATCAGGACGAATTTAAAAGCAGAGCGTTTGACCCGCACAATCCGATCAACGTAATCGGAAAATAGGCGTGCTCGCTCCCCTCCTATGACGCGCGATAGCAGAGGCATCACGAAGCTCAGCGCTCCGAAATAGTGAGCCTCAACCGTTAAAAAATAGCGGGATATTTGTCGAATTCGACTAAGGCCAGGCATGCGCTCCACGGTGCTCCGGGTTCGCGTGCCACGGTAACAGTGTATCAAACGGTTGAATCGGTAAATCGGATTGTGATTCAGGGAATCCACGCAAATGAACAAGCCGCCCGCACGTAAAACCCGCCTGATTTCCGAGTCAACCAGCACCGGACTGCCATAACTCAGGCTTCCGGCACATGCCACCACATCAAACGAGTCATCCGCGAATGGCAGAGCCTCCATATCGGCGACTTGCGTTTCGACGTTCTCGCCCGCGGCCTTCATACGCTGTGAAAGGAGCTCCAATGAGTGGGCGGAGATATCCGTAGCGGTCACATGCGCACCGGACTTCACGAGGCTCAAAGTATGAAGCCCGCTGCCGGCACCCAACTCGAGCACCCGATCCTCGGAATTGATCAATTCCAGGATCTTCGACTCATACAAAAGATAAGGAGCGCGCAAGTAGGCTGGCATCCCGGCCGAACCGAATTCGGTACTGGGGGCCACGGCCTCCGCAATCAATTGGGAGCGAGCCCGGGCATCATATCTTTCTCGCTCGATTTGCTTGTCGCCATCCATAGATTACGCCTGCCTCGATTCGCTGGCCAGAGCTTCAAGATGCCGAACCAGACCACCGTACACATTTTCAAAAGAGAACTTTTCGTTGTACAGATCCAAAGCTCGTTGCGCAAACTGTCGCTGCAAGGCCTGGTCTCCGACGAAGTATTCGATGCACTGCGCTAAAGACCTCTCCTTGTCTTCTGCATAACTCAACCCCACGCTGTATGCATCAATGAGATGCGCCACTTCACCTTGCAATGAGCTCAAAATGGGCAGTCCAAGCGCCAACGAATCAATCACCTTGTTGGGCACACTCATCACGAAATCCGGCGTATTGCGATAAGGCGCAAGTGCAGCAATCGACCGCTCGGCAAGCACTTCAATTTGTGGGCGACTGACCCAGCCCGCAAATACAACATTGGGAAACCCAGCCAACAAACGACGCCACTCCGCCGAACACTCCCCGTCACCGCAAATGACGAACTCGCAGGGCTTTCCGCTGGCGGAAAAAAGTCGCACAGCATCAACAACCGGAGCCATGTCAAACGCCTGGGAATGCGATCCCACAAAACAAACACGGGCTCGCCCGTCCGCCAACACCCCGCGGGAATCCCACCAACCACGAGCGGCTTCCAAGTCACTTTCCGAGACACTGCTTCCCGAGGTCGTCAAAGGGACAACCCTGTCGCTGTTGCGGCGAGGACGACCTGCAAAATCCAATGCCCACTGCAAAAAACCGTCAGCCATGGCGGACACTCCACTGGCTTCACGCATTGCACGTCTACCGAGGTAGAAGTATGGAAATAGGGCAACCTTTGCCAAAGGAGCCAAAAAACCAGGTAACGCTTTAATAAAAATGGTCGGCCACTGATCCTTGACGTCCAGCAAGGATGGAACCCCGCGGACAGTCAGCCATCGAGTCATCACGGCGGCAGCTTCTATCGGCGGATAACCGACGAAAGCCACATCCGGGGCGACGGTTTCATTCTTGAGCCGTTGTTTGAGGCGATAGCCGAGCACCGCGTGATCCCAAAGCCTGCCGGGCCCGATATTGCGAACATAGCCAGGGCTTGATATCAGGCGAATCTCAAGCTGCGGGCTGATGCGAAGCTCTCTGACATCGTGAAGCCGATGCCTCTTCTCTTGGTGATAAAAAGCAGTGCTCCACAGCACCACCTTGTGGCCTGCATCAACCAACGCATTTGCCAGATTCATGGCACGCATCGGCCTGGGTTGGCCCGAGTCACAGTGAAGCGGTTCACCCGTCTGTAGCAGCCAAACAGTCAATTGCTTGCTCATCTTGCCGTGCAGTTCAGTCCGAAAAATTAGTAGGGAGATTCACCGTGTATTGAACGCAGCAACCAGCGTAACCCACGATTTTACCGCAAGACCAACGGCACTTAACAGGCGATGCGCCCCACATTTCCTCCTTACCGGGCACACCGACAACGCTCAATCAGGCAGTTTTTCAGGCAAAGGTTTTGCCAACCCAACTGACCCGCGCCCTCTGAGAGCCAGCATTCGAACAAGAACAAGACCAGCCAACACTATAAATAGCCCATGGCCACCGAACATGGCCTGAAACGAGGCCGAGGAAGGCAGTATGGCCAAACTACACAACAGGACGCCATACCCGGCAAGGCTCACCGGATGCGAGGTCAGCAAAAAGGATGCGCCTATCCTTGCCCCAAGCAGCAGCAGCGTTGCAAGCAGAACACCCCAGGGGCCCCCATGCGCAAAGGCATCAGCATCAAAAGATGCGTAAGCACTAACCGACTCCAGATATTTCTGCGGAAATCTTGCTTGATATGCCCAGAGCCCGACCTCCCGGCTCGGAGCAGCAACGGTGCCATGCTGGGCCGGCACAAGCCCTTCAAGTCCCAACGGTTCTTTCCGAACATAAGTGAAATATTGATACCACCTGTTTGATACATCGGCCGGTGTTAGCCAGGCTCGATAGAGAACATATTCCACAACGTTCAGCATCTTCGAGCGTTTCTGGCTCGCCCCTTCAGGCTCCAGCCTGAGGACATCGCCATATGTAAGGGCTTGTCGCGGATCATCCGCCTTCATTTGTGCAAATTCCGGTGTTTGTGCGTGGGTCGGACGAATCTTCATGAAGTTCATCGAATCCGACAGCAGCAAAACCCCAATCAGCACCGTGCAAGCTACGACAAAAGCAACCAGCCCCAGCGACAGGACTCTCCGTAACCGGGTCGGCATGACACACGAGGCAACAAGGCAGGTCACGACCAGCAAGATAAGTGGAAGTTTTGCGAGCGTGGCAGCTGCATATAAGCCGGCAACCAGTAAACCCGCGGCCCCCAACATCCGGCGTCCGGTGAAGAAGGCGACCACAACATAGATTGGCGCAAAAACCGAGAGCGTCCAGTTGAAGACGTATTTGACCAACGGCGGTATATCCAGAAGCTTCGCTGAGTTGTGCCTGAGCTGCATCAGGTAACTCTGTGTGGCTTCGCCATCCAGCACGGCAACCATTAAGGGAATCTTTGGCATCAAATACAAATGCAACCCTGCGGGAAGCAAAAAACACAGGGCAATCACTGCCAAC
This sequence comes from Chlorellidium tetrabotrys, assembly GCA_032273165.1. NCBI lineage: Eukaryota > Xanthophyceae > Mischococcales > Botryochloridaceae > Chlorellidium > Chlorellidium tetrabotrys. The sequence goes on along the minus strand of JAUKPS010000890.1, from coordinate 8,058 downwards.
CAGGGGCCGGAAGAGCCACGGTGGATAGCGGGCTGGAGGCTCCAGTCTGCGGCCCTCGAGTAGCACAAAAAATCGGCAAGAAAAAGCAGCACAGCAATGGCGCCAACCAACACCAACTGGACTCCCCGGCCCGTAGGATGAAATTCCGGGTACTGAAAAATCAACGGAAAGAGCATCAAACCAGCCCAACCGACCGAGGGAGAAAACTCTACGATGGTTTCAAGCTTGACCCCGTGTTGGCCAGGAAATTTCATACGGAGCACCTGCCATCCGCCGATTCAGCCGCCTGGATCTCGCAAAGCATGACGCAAATCGCAAGACCAAACCACGCCAGTCGGAAGTCCATGTAATCGCCGCCGAACACTGAGCCTATAGAGACCGACACAACGTATGCAAGCATCGGCAAACTTGGCTGAATCCCCCCCCTCGACTGCATAACAAGCCAAACCAGGCCAGCGATAGCCCCACCGACAAGCATCGCGCCCAACAATCCAACGGAGTACAACAATTCCACCACGATGTTGTGGGGGTGAGAGTACGGTTCAGGTTCCTTTGTGTAGAGGTTGGTAGCGACTGCCCTAAAGGTTCCGAAGCCGTTGCCCATCCAGGGCGCGTTTGCAATTCCGCTCATGCCCTGCATCAGCAGTCGAAGCCGGAAAGAAAAATCAGGAACATAGACGCGGAAACGGAGCATGGTGTCGGCAATTTCCTGCTCCCAGCGCTTCACTTTGAATGGACACGGATATTTTCCTGCCGTGCAGGCTACCACCGCGGCTTGTGTTTTTTGGGCTTCAAAAGTTGCCAGATACAAGTCATAGCTCCTGTCGTCACCATCCAGCGCGATCGCCTCTTCACGCGTAGGAGCAGGCACACCCGCAGTGCTTAGGGAGTAGCCAACACCCAGCAACCCCTCACTCACCCTTGCTACAAACAGCCCTCCGGAGGCAACGCTGAAAAGAACAATAGCGGCGATCGCAATACCAAGCACAATGCCGGCCCGGGCTTTGCTGAACCACGTGGCATACACCGCCGCCAGGAACAAAGCGCCACAGGTTCCGGCCAGCAACGCGGCCTTAGACAGCGACAGATAGGCAGCAGCCAGGCACAAGATTGCGCAGAAGCCAATCAAGACCCTCTTGGTGATCTTGCGACTTCCGAACAAAACCACAATTGCGGCAAACCCGCCGAAGGCCTGGATTCTGTAAAACGTGAACGTGGTCGCCAGCGGACCATCTCCGTCCGCCTTCTTGGCGCCCAGCGCAACCACTAGCATCCAGGCAGCGATCAGCAGCGCGAAAAACAGGGCCGCCCACATTAAAGCGGTCACAAATCGCAAGCCCCAGATCTGAAATGCGAAAGCCAAAAGGGCGGCAATCAACACAATGGTCGCCAGTTCCCATGCGAAATAGGCAGGGTTTGGCCCGGAGCGGTAAAAGAGCGCATGCGCCATCAGCGCGAGCTGCACGAGGGCGATCAAACCAATCGATGTCCAGACCCGCTTCAATTGAAGCCGACTGGCAGGCATCGCGCGACTTTTCCATCCCATGAAAACCAAGATGGCGGCAGCCAGAACGGCCCAGGTTCTCATCTCCCCCAATACAACCCAATCGAGAGAGATTTCGCCAAACACCCTTGAGACAGAAAACCTGGCCGAGAACACGGCGACGTACAGAACAACTGCGCTGGCTAAAAGCAGAAAGTTTTCCGCCGTCCAGCCTCCCGAGGATTTGTCATAGGAATTGAGTACGGCAGGAGAGTAAGACATATGGAATTGGGTTTGCTAGGAATACTTCTGGAGAGAAAGAACCACGCCATAGTGGACCGTCGCCGCAGCAAGAGGAATCAGAAAAAGCGCCAACTCAAGAGGAGCGAAGAACAGGGCGATGAAGGCGAGTCCTGCGGCAGCAACTCCCCATGCCATCCGCTCGTTGAATATTACATTCCCCCTGAGCGAAACCAGTACAACCGAGCCTATTGTCAGCACTTGGTAAAAATACATCGAAAATCTGACGGCTGTGGAAATGTCATACCCGAAAACCTCTCCATGCCTGCCTGTTTGGACTAGCGCCCAATATGTAATCGAAAAGGTTGCAATATTTGTCAGAATGACGCTACGGGAGAGCTTTTTCATCTCTCGCATCGCGTCGCCTGATGGCGATGCATCCGTTGAATGCGGACTGGCTTTCCACATCAGCCACGAAAACGCCGTTCCACAGGCAACTGCCACCAGGAATGCAGGCTCCACGCCAGTTCCCGCGAGCACAAGGACAGTCAGAGCCAGTGAGGCAATCGCCTCGCGCACCCGCCCCGAGAACACCCACCCGCGCTCAACCAGCGAGCGAGACCACTGTGCACCCGCAATCCACATCAGCAGTATGGAGCTGAGCAGAATCACCGTATGAGGTGTTCTGTTTGAGGCCGGCAGCATGACGAGGATAACGGCCATTCCAAGCAACGAAAGAATGGCCAAGGCCGTCCGGCCCAGCAAACCACTTCCCAAGGCAATGGCGTTGACGCCAAAGCCGGCCGCCATCGAGGCCACGTAAAGAAGCTGGAAGAACTCCTTGTCTTGATGGGTAAAGGTGATTACCGCATAGTCTCGAAGCAAAGAGGCCAGGAACGAAATCCCGGCCGCGCCGTATGCCGCCAATAGAAGTTTCAGCCTCACGGGCGCTTTCCGTCTGAAGGATGGGAATCTCCTTTGATTGGAAGTCCCATTTTATCCATCAGCATGGTACCCACCCATTCCGAGAAATGCGAAGGATCGTTGAAACCGCTCACGCCGTCGAAGCCGGCACTGGAAAACACCTTCGCCTGATTGAGTTCGAACAGCTTCACCCCCCGAGCGGCGGCAATACCGCGTACGCGCTGTCGCCATTCATCCAATTCATCCCCTTTTCCCGCTGCCCGGATCGCTGCCTCATAACCGGGATGAAGCGGCGAAAGATACAGCATGACGGCAACATTGCGTTGCTTCAACATCGCAATTATTTGCTCCAGGTATTCGTACGGCCGTCGTGATCGCGTATCCACTTTGCCATAGAAACTTCTAGCGCTTTCCAGTTGGGCCCTGATATCTCCTGCGCTTCTTGGTGACGTTTTCTTGTAGCCATCGCGCGACCAGGCCCCGTCGCCATCGGGTTTTGACATATACACCCGCAACGCGCTCTCCAAGGCATCGCGCGAAACGATGGAGGTGAGGTAGATTTCCGGCAGCGCCGCAGAATTTCCCAATGTGGAGTCAAATCCGGCCTCAACCTGCTTGTTCCCATCAAACTGGAAGAAGTCCAATCCGATGACCACCACCTCCGGCTGTGAAAACAGCAGGAAATGCCTCACGTAAGACTTTGCCTCCAGCATCCGCAGACTGGAAATTCCCAAGTTATAAACTTCGCCGGGCGCGTAATCGAGCACCGACGGATTAAGTCCGCGGTATACGGTGCTGCTTCCCAGAAGAATGACTTTTAACGGCACTTCTTTTTCCCGGAAAACCAACTGCAACGCTTTTGCAGTTCGCATCTGCGTATCGAGCGCGGGCGAGTCGGCACGCAGGGTTCGCTTGGAGATAAGCCAATAGGGATCGGCAATCACAATAAACGCCATGACTCCCGCCGCTGCGAGTAGGCAAGCGGCAGAAACCGCAATCAGCAAGCGGCGGTAAGGGTTCATCATCAAAAATTAAAATAGAGAAACGTGCGAGTTTGTCCGACCTGCAGCAGGGCCACGCACATCACCATGGCAATTGCCCCTGTCTGCACGACATTTGCACTGAATTTCCACCGGGCCTCACCTCTTACCCAGCGCACTGCATTGGGCAGCACCAGAACCATCGAGGAGAAAAGTAATAACTTGAGGAGGTCCTGCGGACGATACAGTTCACTAAAGTCCCTGGTAATCACAAACATGGCTTTGTACAGGGTAGCGGCTGTTGTCACGGTGTCGGCCCTAAAGACCACCCAGGCGAGCACTACGCTTAACGCTGTCAGTGCCCACGCCAGGATTGGAGGCAGTTTTCTCCCGGCGCCGACCCAGATCCTGTGAACAACGAGAAAGAAACCATGCAAGGCGCCCCATATGACAAACGTCCACCCAGCTCCGTGCCATAAACCTCCCAGCAGCATGGTGACGAACAGGTTGGTCAAGGTGCGCCATTTCCCCCCTCGATTGCCCCCTAACGCAACATACAGATAGTCGCGGAGAAAGATACCCAACGTGATATGCCACCTTCTCCAAAACTCGGAGATGCTGAGAGATTTATAAGGTGAATCAAAATTCATGGGCAGTGTGATGCCAAAAAAGCAGGCCAAGCCCAGAGCCATGTCCGAATAGGCAGAGAAATCAAAATACAACTGCAGGCTAAAAGCAATTGCAGCCATCCATGCATCGCCCGTACCCACCACCAAACCGCCGCCCCCTGAAAAAACGACATCCGCCAACCGCCCGCAGTTGTCGGCAATCACCGTCTTCTTGAACAACCCCAAAGCGAACAAGGCCAACCCTTGGGCGGCCATCGTGGCACAAACTCCCCGCGAACGAAGCGCACGGAATTGAGGAATAATTTCCCGGTATTGAACGAGCGGGCCGGCTATGAGGTGCGGGAAAAAGCTGACTGACGCCGCGTAATCAATGAAGCGCGGTGGCTCAAGATGCTTTCGATATATGTCTGCCAAAAATGCAATCTGCTGGAAGGTGTAGAACGATATGGCCAGCGGTAGAAATATCTCTGGAACGGGCAGCAACTGCCGGCCGGCCGCATCATTCACAATTTGCGAGAAGAACCCCCGGTATTTGTAGTAACCGAGCAATCCGATGTTGAGTGCGATACCAAATGAGATCCAGTAACGGGCAACGGAGGCCTGGCGGTAAATCAGCTGGGCAATACAAAAGTTGATGGCAATAGATGCCAACAGCAGCAGCAAATATAGAGGCCCCCACCAAGCATAGAAGCCCAATGAAAGAGCAATCAGTATCAGTGGCGGTGCATTTTCGGGCCCACGACGAATGGACCATTGAAAAACTACAAGAGCTACGGGCAGAAAAAGCAGTAGAAAAACATATGAGTTAAAAAGCATTCCTACTATCCCGGGGAAGCTTTACGTGGCTTGGCAGCTTGTAAGCGCATCCACTACGCGCTGCAGGGTAAGTTCATCAAGGTCTGCGCTCATGGGCAAACTCATCACCCGGTCAGCCGCCCAATGGCTATTTACAGTTTCTTCAGCAGAAATATCGTTTCTATAGGCAGGTTGCCTATTAAGCGAGATTGGATAGTGAATTGCCGTGGGGACGCCAAGCGCTTGAAGTTTGCCTTGCAGCTCAGCTCTTCCTTCCAGCAGCACCGTAAATTGAGCCCAAACACAATCACGATCAGCACGGACAGTAACCGGGTTTGCCGTCACGCCGCTAAATGCCAGCGCCTGGTTGTATTTTTTCCCCAAATCCAGGCGCCGCTCAATCTCCCAATCAAAACGTTCAAGCTTGGCCAACACGATGGCGCATTGCAATGTGTCCATGCGGCCGCCGACGCCAACACGGGTGTGATAGTAGCGGCGCTCCTGGCCATGCACGCGAATCTCGCGCATCGCCTTGGCAAGTGCGTCATCATTGGTAAAGATCGCGCCGCCGTCACCATAGCAACCGAGCGGCTTGCTTGGGAAAAAACTGGTGCAGCCAATAGTCGACAGATTGCAGCTCTTTCTCTTGACGCCGCTCTCACCGCTGTAGCTCGCGCCGAAGCTCTGCGCGGCATCTTCAATGACCGCAATATTTCCGTGGCGTGCCGCCAAAGCATTGATGGCATCCATGTCGCACACCTGGCCGTAAAGGGACACAGGCATGATGGCTTTGGTGCGGGAGGTGATCTTCGCCTCGATCTTCGACACGTCCATGAGGCAGGTGTCGCGTTCGATGTCCACAAAAACCGGCGTGGCGCCGGCAAGAACGATCATCTCTGCGGTTGCTGCAAACGTGAAGGGGGTGGTGATGACCTCGTCGCCGCGGCCGATGTCCAGCGCCATCATGGACATGAGCAGCGCCTCCGTACCGGAAGAGCAGGTAATGGCGTGTTTGCTGCCGGTGTAGGCCGCGAGCTTTTGCTCCAGCTCGGCCACCTCGGGCCCCATGATGTACTGGCCATGATCCAGCACCTTCTGGATGCGGGCATCAATGCTGGTCTTCAGCGCGCGGTACTGGGCCTTCAAGTCGATGAACTCAATCTTGGCGGGGGCAGTTGCGTTGCCGACTGTTGTACTGGTCGCAGGGGTTTTAAGCACAGCACTCATGATGAAAATCCTCCAGGGAAAAATTCAGGTGACAAGGGCGCAGATGCCATTTTTGAGTTCGTATCGCTCACCCGTATGGATGCACGCGGCACTGCCATCGCCTTTGAGCGGTAGCGGCAAACGTTCACCAAAACGGCTCATCCAGCCAATCTGCGCGGCGGGAACACCCACCATCAGGGCAAAATCAGGAACGTCTTTATTGATCACAGCGCCGGCGCCGACAAAGGCGTAAGCACCCACCGTTGTTCCACAAACAATGGTGGAGTTAGCACCCAAGGTAGCGCCGCGGCGAATCAGCGTTGGACGGTATTCGTCCTTGCGGGTTACCGCCGAGCGTGGGTTATACACGTTGGTAAACACCATACTGGGGCCGCAAAACACATCGTCCTCAAGCGTCACCGCGTCATAGACCGAAACGTTGTTCTGGATCTTGACGTTGTTGCCGATGACCACATCGTTGCCCACATAGACATTCTGCCCAAGGGAGCAGCGCTCACCGATGCGCGCCTGAGCACTTACGTGCACCCAATGCCAGATGCGGGTGCCGTCGCCGATTTGCGCACCGTCATCAACAATGGCACTGGAATGGGCGGTGTAATTCATGGGTGATTCAGCTCAGATGCGGCAAGTTCAAAGCTCCAGCGGCAAGCCGACGCGCACGCCGTCTCGCGCGGAACGGTAAGTCGCAATCAGCACCTCCAGCGACTTCAGGCCTTCCCAGCCGTCCACATCCGGCTGGGCTTCTCCGCGAAGCACTTTGATGACATTGTCGTAGTACAACGGATGGCCGAACCCATACACCGAGGTTGTGGTGTAACTCGCTTCCTTGATTTTTTCGTCATCCGGATCAACGTCCGCGAACTGCCATTCCTTGATCTCGTTGACGGCAACGCCGCCGATCCGTACGGTTCCCTTTTCGCCCAGAATGGTGATGGACCCTTCCAGGTTTTTTGGATAAGTCAGCATGGTGCAATTGAGCGAGCCCAAGGCACCGCTGCGCCACTTCACACTTAGCACGCCGGTATCTTCCGCTTCAATATCGCGGGCCAGCGTGGCGGTATAAGCATGCAGTGATTCAATTGGGCCGACCACCCACTCAAGCAAGTCCACATAGTGGCTCGCCTGATTCATGAAAGCGCCGCCGTCCATCTCCCACGTACCGCGCCACTTGGCCTGGTCGTAGTAGCCCTGCTGTGGCCGCTGCCAGAAGACGTTGAGCGTCACCATGTAGATCTGGCCGAAACGTTTTTTATCTACTGCCTGCTTGAGCAGTTGCAGTGTTGCGTTGCGGCGGTTTTGCTTGACCACGAACAGATGCACGCCGGCATCTTCACACGCCCGCACCATGCGAACCCCGTCCTCCCACTTGGTAGCCATGGGCTTTTCGGTCAACACATGACGTCCGCTACGGGCGATTTCAATGGTCTGCCGTGGATGCAAGCCGCTGGGCGTGGTGACGATCACGCAATCCGCCGTGGTGGTTTCCAGCATGGCCGTGAGCGTGGCATGGCCCTTCGTGAGGCGTGGGTGAGATTTTTTCGCTTCAATTACCCCATGCCTAAGACGACCCACCCCACCAAGACTGCCCTCATCGAGTGTGCCGCTGACCTCTTAGAGAAGTACCGCTTCGACGAGATCACAGTTGAGATGGTCCTTGATCGTTCAAATATTTCCAAGGGTTCTCTCTATCACCACTTTGAAGATATCTACCACCTACTGGAAGCAGCGATGATTGTTCGCTTCGCTCGTTATGTAGATACAAATATCGCAGCCCTGCAAT
>JAUKPS010000781.1:0-11709 GCA_032273165.1 Chlorellidium tetrabotrys | reverse complement strand
GGCGGCGTAGGCGTCGGCGGCGTAGGTGGCGGCGCGGGCGGCGGCGCGGGTGGCGGCGCGGGCGGTTTCCATCTCCTCGCAGGAGACCTTTCCATCCTCGAACAGGCGGACCGCTTCAATGGCTTGGCGCGGGCGTTTGTCGTCGGGGTAGCGCTTCTCGAAGATCGGCAGCACGTGCTCGGCGAAGTCGCAGGCCAGCAGGCGCAGGAAGCGGTTGCACTCTGCATCGCCGTCGCCGCAGTGGGCGTTGAGCAGCACCCAGAGAGCATCATCCAAGCCGTTGGACTCGAGGATCAGGGCCACCGGGATAGGGCGGTCCATGCCGAAGTCCTTAGGCACCACGCCCAGGTTGTCGCGGATGAAGTTAGCCAGCCTTCCGTAGCCCGAGGCGCAGGCGTCAGCGGAGTGCAGGCGGTTGAAGGTGGTGGCCAGATAGGCCGGGTGACCGGTGAGGGAGGTTTTCATGGTGGGCACTTTCTCGACGGTCTGGCGCTTAGGGTGTCTGCCCGGCAGGGTATTTACCGGGGAAAGTGCCAGCCCGCCACGGGTTACGGGTACCGGGCAGACGGCGCGACTATAGATCATGAATCGCGAACTAGTCAACAACCTTGATTCAATCAAGATGCACGATCATTGAACGATCTAGTTGATTGACCTATCCTTAGGGCCTACCCCTAAGGAGTGCCAACATGAAAGCAGCAGAGTGGATCGATCGCGTCAAAGCAGCCAAGGGCTGGGAATCCGACTACAGGGTTGCTAAGAACCTTGGCTTCAACGCCAACACGATCAGCATGTATCGCTCGCACGGAACCCCGATGGACGAAGCTATCGCTTTGAAGGTGGCTGAATCGTTGGGAGTTCCGGCAGCGGCGGTGGTGCTGGATCAGCTGGCCGAGCGGTCAAAGTCCGAGGAAGTGCGCACTGCCCTCAAGAAGTTCAGTGACCAGCTTTTGTATATTATGTCAAGTTCACTTGGCTACAAAATTGATAGCTGCACCCGCATGGCCTGCGCGGGCTTGGCTTGAATTCACCCCTCATATCTGGCGATTGCCCAAGCTTTACATAACCTAGATTTCCTGAAAAAGATCAGGGAGCTTCGTTCATGTTTCGGTCACCCTCCGGCGCTGGTCTGCCGCCGTTTGACGTCATGCTGGCTGACGTCCATGCAACCCCAAAACAGATCGCCCGCCACCTGGGCATCACCGAGGCCACGCTGGCCAAGTACCGCCGCACCGGCAATGCGCCCAGGGCCACCATGCTCGCACTTTTCTGGGAAACACGCTGGGGCCGGGCTGCTGCGGACGTGGAAGCCCACAATGCCGCCGTTTTCTCGGCTGGCGAAGCCCGCGCGCTGCGGGACCATCAAAAACGCTTGGTTGGGGTGATCTGGCGGCTGGAGCAAGAGCTGGCCAGCGCCGGGCAGCACGGTGGTGCGGCTAACCTGCCGGTGTGGCGGGTTGGGTGATGCTACTTAATTGATAGCTGTCTGCGCAGTATCGGCGTGGGCTACAAACGGATTTGATAGTTGATCTAGTCGCACCTTGGAGCCGTCCCGTGTCTCACGGGCGATGGTGAATTCTTCATCTTTCACCGGCACCTCAAGGAAAACCAGCCCGTCCACCTTCACGCGCAGCCAGGTGCAAGGCACCAATTCATCGTCGGCATTGTGGATGTGCCCGGCATAGTGGGCGCCCTCTATGGTCTGCCCTTCCGACAGCTGGATATCCATCGACTCAGGGCCGGGGATGTAGGCGAGTAGTGGTGACCAGATGGCTTTGACTTCCATCTGGCCAGTTTACAACGTCAGCCCTTCTTGCGGCGGCGGAACTGGCCGTTGCTCTTTCGGGGTGGGGTTTTCTTCTTGCGTGTTGCCATGGTGGTCTCCGGTGGGTTAAACAGAAATTCCGTCCAGCCGTTCCAGGCGGGCGGCGTGGTTGCGCTGGATGGCTTCCAGCGTGGCCAGGCGGGTGTTGATGCTCATCAGCAGGCCCACGGCGGGCACCAGCAGCAGGTTGAGCCAGGGGAGCAGATCGGCCACTGTCATGCCTTGCCCCGGATGTAGAACAGGGTACGGTCCCCGAACAGGTAGAACCCAATGGCCGCGGCGAAGTTGTCCACCGCCTCAGACGGCACGCCAGCGGTGCGGGTGTAGGCCCACACGCCCAGGGCCACGGCGCCCACCACGGGCCGCTGCAGCCGAACGACAGCCTCCACCCATGGGTAGCTGGGGTTTGCGCCCCCTGCCTGGTTGATAGCGTTGAACTTGGCCAGATCTGCCTGCTGCATAGCCAGCCAATCGGCAATGCTTGCGGGCTTGAAGTCCGCACCGATGAACCGGCCTATCAAGGCCTTGCCAGCGTCAACAGCCAGCGGAGCTAGGGCGGCGAGGATGGTGAAGGGGTCCATAGTCAGTAGATGCCCGGGGTCGGGTCATAGGTGGGGTTTGGGTGAGCGGCCTGCAGGGCGGGTGCCGTGGTAACGGCCCAGCTGGTGGAGTTGGTTTTGTCAAACAGCCAGCCGCCCAAGGTCCACGATCCGTCTGCATTGCGCCCTTCCCCATCCGGGGCCACCAGGGCGCCGCCAATGGCAGTCACGCCTCGGTTGATCAGGTTGTCAGGGCTGGCCGGGTTGATGGCGGCAATAGTGCTGTCAGCCACATCGCCCAGGCCGTCCAGGATGTTGGCCACGGGGGCGCTGATCTTGCGGTACAGGAAGTAAACCGCCCCCACTGCGGCGGCGGCCAGCGCGAGCTTGATCAGCAGGTCGGCGGATACGGGGGCCACTTTCATGGATCAGTACTCGCTCATGCCTTCCAGGGCGGCGCGGTCAAACATGTCTTGGGTGATGGTGGGCGTGTTCACGATGAACTGGTCCGCGTGGCTGCTGTAGTACTCCTGCGCTGCAGCCTCGCCGATGTTGCCGTCAGCTTCCGCGCTCACGCCCGTGCCCAGCGCAGCGGGATAGTACTGCGTGCCGTAGCTGGACACAGCCGTGCGGCCGGGGTTGAAGTTGTTCAACAGTTGGGAGCCGATGGACAGGATGGAACTGATGGGGCTCGCGGCGGGCTGGACTTGGCGCACACCGGCGGCGCTGATGGGGATGCCGTAGACCTTGCTGGCGGGCGACTGGTTGGCCAGGTTGGCGCCGTAGGCGGTGCCGGCCGTGGCGCGGCGCTGGGTGAGCAGCCAGAAGGCACCGATGGCCAGCGCGGCCATGATCACGGGGTTCTTGGGGGACAGGTTCATGGTGCTCATGCTTGGCTTTCAAGGTTTCCGCCCGCTTGGGCGAAGGTGTTCAAAAGGCTGGCCAGCTTGCGCTCTGGCTGGTTGTATCCAGCGCCCGGCAGACTGGCCCAGATGTTGGCGCACTTGGCGATGGCGGACTTGATGCGCCCGGCCTGCACATCGCGCAGGGCACCGCGCTGGCGGATCAGTTCGATGGCGGCGCGGTCTTGGCTCTCGGGGCCGAAGTCGGGCAGCTGCAGCTGCTTGGCCAGCGCGTCCCAGGTGCGGCTCAGGAACTGGTAGCGGCCGGCGGCGCTGGTTTTGCTGACCTTGCCCACTTTGTCGGTGAAGGTGAAGAACTGGCGCGGGTGGTCGGCGTAGCTGTCGAACAGGGAGCCGCCGAATAGGGTGCGGTAGCCGTTGGGTCCGGCCGTGCCCTCGGCATAGGCAATCATGTCCAGGAAGGCGCGCACGTTGCGATCAGCAGCGCCTTGGTCCAGCACGGTATTGAGGCCCACGACGGCGGTGATGGTTTCTCCCAGGCTGGCGGCCTGCACGATGGTGCTTTCGATGACGCTGGGCAGCTGGTCGGGCATGGTGTCTTCACCTTCGGGCAGCCAGGCGCTGTCGATACCAGCGAACAGATCGAAGCCCGCGCCCTCCCCCACCAGCTCCGAGCGCCGGACATACCAGGCAGCAGCCACGCCCAGGGCGACGGCGGTCAGGGTCAGGGTGGTGGCGGTGCTCACAGGAATTTGAATCGGCAGTGCCGCAACTCCCACGTGCTGCCGATGGTTGCCAACGTGGAGATGAAATACAGGCCGTGCCCGGCTGGCACGTACTCAAGTTTTGGCAGGTTGAAGCTGCCATGGTGGTTTGCGCTGTTCCCGGCGGTGGCCAGGCTGCTGGCGTATACAGTGCCATCGGCGACGGAGGTGGGGGCAGCGCCCGCCTTCGAAAGCAGGCAAACGATAGGCGGGCCGCTAACTGAATAAGAGTGCGATCCTGCGCTCAAGATGATCGCGCCACCCGCGTTGGCGCCTGGCGCGAAGATCTGCTCGGCGGTATTGGCGGCCAGAGCTGCCAGCGTGGCAAACGCTGTGGTTGGCGCCTCGGGGCGCACGTTGATCGCACTAGAAAGCACGATGGTGTCATCAATGAAATCCGAGTCCCCCACCAGAATGGTGCCCGAGTTGGGCGCGCCGCTCAGGTCACGGATGGTCAGGGTCAGGAACTTCACATTGCGTTCACCACGGCCCGCGCGCATGGGCTTGACGGTGGAGCCGCCGTCCCGTGTGATGCTCACATCGCCGCTGGCCGTCAGGATCTTGTAGAAATTCGCGTCCGCCTGGATCTGCTGGGAGCCGTTGGCCGTCAGCGTGAAGTCGTACAGCGTGGTTACTTTGTTGCCCATGGTGTCAGCTCAGTAATGCGACAAGGCCCACGGTCACCAAAATGGCAGTCCATGGGGTCTCGGCTTGTTGGGTGGTGCTCACGCCTGCAGGGGTGAGCTTGAGGGTGCTGGTAGCGGCCTTGCTGGTGCCCAGGTTGGCAGTGGCCAGCGCCGGGCTGGTGGCCTGGTTGACCAGGGCGCCCTGGTAGCCGATCACGGGGGAGCTGTAGAAACCCGAGCTGCTGGAGCTCGAACGGCCGCCAGAGTCGCCCGCGAAGTAAGAGGCAGCGGCAGCGGCGCCGGTTGCACCTGCCACGCGGGTGCTGGGAGCGACGGACCCGAAGTCCTTCATCATCTTGGTGTGCTCGCCGTTGTAAAACATCTTGCCCAGACCCAGCAGGGCACCAGGCGCGGCCGGCGTTGCCAACCCCAAAATGCCCAGAACGAACGAACCGAGCGTGAGCAGAGCGCGGGGCAAGTCACCTTTGGCTGGTGTGCCTGCCACGCCCACCGGGGCACCAGACACCACGGGGGCGCTGGTAGCGGCCTCGGAGGCCCCAGACATGGCGGCAGCGGGCGGCGTGCCCACAATGCTGGCGTCTTGGGTTTGGGTGCCGTCGGTGTTGTAGATGGTCCCATCGCTGTCGTACAGCTTGCCGCCGCTACCGCTGTAGCTCTGCGGGTCGGTGCCCATCCCATAGCCTGCGCTGGTCTCGGCCGACTCGCGGCCCGATCCATAGCTGGCGTACTGGGATGCCAGGCTCGACGTGCTGTCGCTTCCGCTGTCGTCCACGGTCAGCCCTTGAGCAGTTTGAACAGTAAGAAGCCGCCAATCAGCAGCACGATGGGCGAGATGCCACCGGCAGCGGCCACGCCTTGCTGGTTGGAGACACTGCGCCCCACTTGGCTGTAGGAGCCGTCAGGGTTGGCGATCACAAACTGGTTGGTGCCGTTTGATGCGTAGGCGTCGTCGTTGAGATAGGTCTGATCCACGCCCAGGGCCGAAGAAAGAAAGCCAACGAACAGGCGCTTGGTGCGCTCCTCGCTGGCTTGATTCACCTGGTCGGTGGTCAGACTGTTGGAGATGTAGTCCATCAGTCAGCCCCTTGAAGTTGGTTTAGTACAGGTTGAGCGGCAGCAGCTCTTCGGTTTCGATGGTGATGGTTTCACCAGCAGAGAAGGTGCCGTACAGCTGGGCCTGCTTGACGCCGTTGGCGGGGCGGGTGTCCCACACGCGGCCGGCCTGGATGCCGTCGAGGATGGGATCGAACACCACCAAGTTGGCCTGGGGAGAGCGACCGGCTTTTTTCTGGATCCACTCGTTTTCGAGCTTGGTCACTTCAAACTCGGCGATACCTTCGCGCATCGCCTTGATGGCGGTGCAGTTAGCCGAGTAGATGGCGATGCGCTTGAACACAGAGCCGCCACCGGATGGGTCCAGGTGGGGCACCTGCAGCGCGTAGGTGGCGGCAGCGCCGATGGTTTGCGTCACGCGGTGGCGGCGCAGCATCAGGAAGCGGATGGCGCGCTCGGATGGAATGTCCACGGCGGGCGACAGCTCGGCAATGCCGGACAGCGCGGGCGTGGTGGCACCGGCGATGGTGACTTCCAAGCGCAGGTTGGTGATGCCGCTCTCGGGGCTCAGATCGATGGCGCCGGCCTGGAAGGCGTTGACGGTCTTGGCCTTGGGCTCCATGAAGTTGATCGACAGCTTGGTGGCGTCGGCCGTGGCGTAGTTCTTGAAGTTCTCCAGGGCGTCCAGCTTGGAGCCGTCCGATTCCCAGATCACTTTTCCGTTGGCCTTGAGCTGGATCAGCGTGAGCATGGCCTTGGTCAGCGCGCCGCCGCCCAAGGTCAAGTTGATGCACTCCAGCGTGGTGCCGAGCAGGTTGTTCAAGTCGCAGTTGGCGACACCGGAGGCGACCACGTTGTTAAACGGGTTCATCACTTGCAAGCGGTTCATGGCAGGTTACCTTTTCCTGATGTTTTGGGGAGGCGGGGCGTGGGGTGGGCGCTGATCTGGGATCAGAGGCCGCTGTTCAGATAGGGGATCTGCTTGGCGGCGGCCACACCGATGACGCCGGCAGCTGCGGCCTTCACCAGGGGGTTCTTGACGAAGTGCATGATCCCGTAGGCAATGGCTACAGTGATCGCGGCGGGCATGAGCTTGGTGGTGTCCATTTGGCGGTTTCTCCGGGGTTGATCGGGTTGAAAAAATCAATGCCCCGAGAGTCCCGCCGATGGCAACAAACGCAAAAACGCCCCACTAAGGGGGCGTTTCTTAGGCGGCTTTTTTGGGCCGTGGCCTGGATGCAACTTTTTTTGCAGGTGGGCCGGTTTTTGGTGCTGGAAGCACCCCGCGCATGGGCTCGATCTGCCCTGCCCTGCGCTCGATCCAGTGGTAATCGGCCAGCTGCATCAGCTCATCGGCCTTACAGCCCATGAACTTGGCCATGTACTGGGCATCGTCTGGGTGCGCCAGGCGGCCGCAGTGGATCACATCAGCGTTGTTGATAAAGCTCTTGTCCACCTCGGCCGCACGCTGGGCCGCGCCGATGTAGGTGATGTGCTGCACCTTGCCGCTGTCCCCGGTGTACTCGCGCCCGATGTTGACGATGCGCCGCCACATCTCCGGCGCGCGGCCTGCTCGGGTGACCTCGGGCAGCTCATCCACTAACACCAGTGCCCCAGTTTTCCACGCTAGGCGACAGAAGTACTCGAATTGCAGCTGGATATCTTTGCCGTGGTCGACCAGGTAGCGCAGCTGGAAGGTTTGGGCGCTGGCCGCCTTGATCAGCGCTGGGATGCTGGTGATGGGGGTGTAAAAGGACTTCATGCCGGGATCGTGCTTGTAGTCCCAGACCAGCGCGCGCGGCGGGTTCAGCGCCCGGATGATCTGCATCACCCAGGTGGTTTTACCGGTGCCGCGCCCACCAAACGCGGCGATGCCCAGGGCCTTAGGCTTGGGGGCCATCGGCTGCAGCGGGCTCTGCGGGTTTGGCCTCGGCCTTGCGCTGGGCCATCTCGGTTTGCACCGCGCCGCGCAGCGCCATCACCACGCCCACGGTGCCCACGATGGCAGTGAACTCCAGCGCGTAGTCGCCCATGACGCCAGCCACGTTGATGCCATGCTTGTCCAGCACCGGGCCCCACAGCGCGCCCAGCTGCTGCACCTGGGCATCGTCCAGCACCACGCGCGGGCTCTGCAGCTTAGTGAACATGCAGAAGGCTTCGCGCGCCGCGCCCACCGCTGCCGCCAGCGTTTGGGCATTGGTGACCTCGGGCACTGCAGGTGCAACGCTTTGGGCATCACCCTCCATACCGCCAGTCGCCGCGCCGGCGCCCAGCGCGCTCTCGGCCTCTGCGGCCATTTTGTCGAAGTCGGTCGTCATAGCTGTCCCAGATCAAAAACGGAAGAAGCCGCCTTGGTGGGCGGCTTGGTGGTGGTTGCGGCTGGCGGCGTTTTGGGGGGCGGTGCGGTGTCGTCGTCGCCGTCTTCAATCGGCGTCATGACTTTGCGCAGCTCGCGCGCGGCTCGGCTTCCGGGTGGGGCAAATGAGGACCACTTGCAGATCTGGCACTTACACGAGAGAGAGCCGCCTGCTGTTTCATTGACTGCGACCTTTTCGGTGCAGCCCGGCCCCGTGCATGGGGCAGTTCCGAGCAGGCGGGCCATGGTTTACAGCTGCTTGAGGTCAGCCACGTCGACCAGCTGGATCTGGTCGTCGATATCGAACTTCACGCCCACCTGTTCGGGGTGCGCTTTGTCGACGGTGTGCACGATGCCGGCTTGGCCGGTGCGGGGGTGGTCAGTGTTTTTGACCTGTACAGATTGCCAAACTTCCATTGCTTTTCTCCTGAGGATTACCGGGTGCCGCCCGGCGCGGATACGAGGGCGACGGCTTCGGCGAGCCATCGAGCGAATTGGGGGGGGGTGTGCTCGCGCTCGGCCTTGGTGGTTTCCGGGCGGCGCTTTGAGCGGTTGCCGTGGCTGTCGCGGCCACTGGTGCCGATGATGCAAGGTGCTTCGCCCAACACCAGCGGCATGGGCGGCAGTTGAGCCGGCTCGATTCCGACGATGTACAGCCAGGTGCGCTTCTCGGCACGGTGGCCCCACCAGTACTGCGATATCGGCAGGGTCCAGCCGCCGAAACTGTCGCGCTCGCCGGCCGGCGGGAGTCCGGCCGTTGGCCACAGTATTGACGCACTGGGGTGCTCCAGAATGCCGCCAAACTTGCGCACCATGTCCACAGCGAACAGGGCCAGCGGCTTTTCATCGTGGCGGGGCTTGGCCATGTGGCGCAACCGGCCCCAGGCGCGGCACGGTGGGTGCGCGATCACAGGGCATCCACCTGGCCAGCGCCTGGCATCGCGCTCGGCGTCCCACACATCGAGGCCGGCCATGTCTTTGTAGACGCTGTCGGACCTGGCAAACAGCACGGCGATCATCCCTCAAGCACCTCAGACTTGTGGAAGTAGCTGTGATCGTTGATCACCATTCGGTCGACCAGCAACGTGCCTTTGCGGCGGTGGCCCCCTGCCCTGTCGATGGCCTCGATCCAGCCATCAATCAGGTGCTGGTTTTGCTCCTGGTGGCAGTGCTCGGCCACGAAGGCGAGGAAGCTGCCCAGCTGGCCGTACTTGGTCAGCACCTGCAGCTGCTCGGCCTCGATCTGGCCGGCCTGCTGCTCATCGTTCAGGGCAAGCCCGGTTTGCTCCGCAGCTTCTTCGTCGTCCATCTCCGCAATGCCAAAGTGAGCTTTGAGACCACGAGACCACGTGAGCATGCGTTTACCGTCAAACTCTTTGACGAATTCGCGATAGGCACAGGTAGCGTGGCCATCACCGAGCGAAGCCATCGCAAGCAGTTGAAAAGGTGTGTAGTGATCACGAGCCCCCCACGTGTCTCTGGTTCCTACCTTGGCGTGGGAGCTGGTGAGCTCGGAGGACATGCCCCACTGTTCATCGTGACCCCACTTGGCGATGTACTCGGCAGCTTTTTTTCCACCGCGTACATCAAGGCCATACTGATTCGCCCATTGGCGGGTTGAACCGTCAACGAGGCCACGCTTTTCAAGCAATCGCACCCATTCACCACGAAGGTTCTCAATGGCTGGGCTGTTGAGTCGGCCCTGATCATCAGCTTCGCCTTCCGCAAATGCCCCGGGCTTGCAGAACACCAGCATGTGTAGGTGAGGGTGCCACCCGTTTCCAGCTCCATATGTGACCTCCAGCGAATTGACGACGCCGATTTTTTCGGCGGCTTCCATCACGGCTTTCCACTTGCGCGAGTTTTGGAACGACTGGCGCGCCTTGGTGAAGGGCTCCATCAGCTCGGCCAGGCTCTGGCCCATGTAGTGCGGGAAGGTGAAGGTCACCAGGTAGGCATAGCCGCCGGCTGCGATGTGCTGCTCCATGGCGTAAGCCAGCTCGCGGCGGCGCTGCTCGGCCACCTTGCTGGCGCACACCGGGCAGGCCCACACGCTACCGCAGGTTTTGACCTTGCCCAGGCGGGCGGTGCCAGCGTCCAGCTTGCGGAACACCGGGATTGCGCCCTCGGTCACCACGTGCCGGTGGCACCACACGGTGCGGTGCTGCTTTTTGGGCTCCACCCCTGCCGTGTACAAAATCGTTTGTGCCGTGCGCTGCAGGGAGAACCGTTTCTTCATGCCAGCGCGGCGTGTATCAAGGCCAGCCTGAATCGCCGCCTGTGTATGGATTTCGCGTGTATACCGAGAGTTCATTAGAGCCCCCCGAGGAAGCAGCTTGCGAGCCGCTTCACGACGACAAAGCCCAGGCCAAACATGCCGCCACAGACTGCGAAGCCGATAGCGACCGCGCCAGCTTCAAGGGCCAGCTCTTTCCATTGGGTTGAATTGCGGGGTAGGGTCATCGCTGCACTCCATTCAAGAGGCCAGCAGAGGTCAGTGCGGCGCCCAGCATGTTGTGCAGTTGGATCAGGTCAGACGCACGCATGTTCACACCCGCCACCTGACAGTCGCCCACCTGGTGGGTTTCCAGCAGCCAGGGGAGCTCACCCATGCCGTTGTTTCTTAGGCGCATCTGACCACCGTCAGACGCCACAAAATTCAGGTTTACAGAGACGCTCACTGCAGCACCCTCCCCTTAGGCGCTTCGTCAGCCAGGCGCTTCTGCAGCTTGTGCTCATACTCCAAGCGGGCGCCCATGGCTTGGTACGACTCGCCGGTATCACGGTGAAGCATTGGCCCGAACGGGGTCTGCAACGGCCACTCCTGTGGGTTGATGAGGCCTTGTTGACTCATTGGGGTTTCTCCTGCTCCAGACGGGCCTGCAGCACCTTCAGGTTGGCGGCGGCGGTCTGGACGTATGGGGTTAGGTCTGGGCGGTTGCGCAGGAGGCGGTAGGCCTCGCGCAGCCAGTCCACCGCGTTGTTGGCGATGGCAGTCGCGGCCTGGTGGTCGTGGGGATCGATCGCCGGGCGGTTGTTGAGAACCGCCAGCGTGGCGGCGCGTACGGCGTCCACCTGACGGTTGTGGGTCTGGGCCATGGCTACTTACGGAGCAAGGCCACCAGCGACATGTAGAACGCGGCGGAGCTGACCACCACGGTGTACCAGTCCACCGGGCTCATGCGGCCACCTTAGGCGCCAGCTCTTCAAGCACCATCCCTAAGCAGCTGTGCAGCACAGCGGCATCCTCGGGGCGCACGGTGAAGGGAAAGGCGGGGAACGGGGCTTTTTGGACGGTGACCAGTACCTGCGGATCACCCTTCTGGCCGATGGCCTCCAGGGAAATGGTGCCCTGGGGGGTTTTGATGGTGTGCTTCATGCGCCGGCCACCTCGCTGCCCGATTCGCTTCCTTCTGAGAAGGTCGAAGCGATTCGCGCAGCCTCGGCTTCCAGCACAGCCTGAAAGCGACCCGACTGCCATTGTTTTTCAGTAAGGCGGGCGGCGGCGGCACGGGCGGCGGCACGGGCGGCGTAGGCGTAGGCGGCGGCGTAGGCGGCGTAGGCGGCGTAGGCGGCGTAGGCGTCGGCGGCGTAGGCGTCGGCGGCGTAGGTGGCGGCGCGGGCGGCGGCGCGGGTGGCGGCGCGGGCGGTTTCCATCTCCT
>JAUKPS010000670.1:0-11718 GCA_032273165.1 Chlorellidium tetrabotrys | reverse complement strand
CACGATCTCGGTGTGTACCCTTGACCATCTTTGCTCCTTCTTTTTCATCGGACTTTACACTGAAAGCCGCTGACAATATAGCGATGCCATATTCGTTGACACCCTCGGTCCAGCGACTCAGCTTGTCATCGATGTAAAGGCGCTGTGTGTCATAGCGATTTGACTGAGTAATGCCAATCGTCGTAGGATAATTGCGATCGCGATTTTTTGCTCCGACCCAACCATATTCTTTAAGATAGACAACAGCAACTGTACACATAAGTTTATAATTTGATGAATTTACAATTTCTAATTTTTGATCCTTTAAGCCACTTTATAGCAGTAGGAATAGAGCAACCAATTAACGATGCGACTGCTTTTGATCCTCCACATTGGAAAATTTCTTTAGTTTCTATATTTTGTAAAGTGTGATCTATACGATTGTGAATAATAAGTTTTCCAGATTGAAACTTCTCACGACGGATCGCGTTTATCTTATGCATCCAAGGGCAACCGTTTTTAGCAATATAACTATTTCCGCTATTTCCTCCAGCTCCACCTACACATATATTCCAACCAATTCTAACATTTGGGCGTAAAGATGTCTCTAACGCAAAACATTTTTCCATACTACCTTCAAAAAGTATAATTTGTTGTAAATCTTCTTTTTTAGCATATTTACAAAATCTACCTCTTGCGTTATGCTGTTTTAGCCGAAAGCTCGGTTCTTTACTAGTCACTCCGATATACCCATCGCTAGTCTCTGTGATATTCTTGGTCTTAATCCAATACACGTATGGCATATTGAATCTATTTATATCCAGTCGATTTTTATCTATTGCTTTTTACCTTGCCAATTTGATATTTAGGCAACAGTGTCCAGTCTTTCTTGTCCTTGTGAGAGATGATCTTGATTGCCTTGAGCGAGCATGTTGGCTCTGCCTTGGAAAAGTTTACGATGCCCAACAAACCCCAATCAGAGAGCAGAATAGCGATGGTGTTTCTTCGGGCAAGATCATCATTCGTAAAGGTAGATGGCTTTCCGTCCAGCAAAAACAACTCCTTGAAGTGGACAATAAAATAGTGTCCGGCTTTGTGCAAGATATGACAGCTCTGATAGAGAGTGTTGTCTTCTCGTTTCGAGGATACACCAATACGCGAAAGCGTTTCTTTGACTTTCAAAAAGTCGTCAGGTTCATTCAGAGTAATCTCGAGCATATCAGCCGGACTCCATTCAACAGTTTCATTTTCAATGTTCATAATGTGTTTTGTTTATTTATTGATTCCACCCTTATCACGCTTTGCCTTGATGTCCGAGACTCCTTGTTTGCCAAGAATAGGCAATACCTCGCGAGCACGATCTGACGAATAGCCGTAATGCTCCATGACGAGTTTGGTGTCGGCGCTGTCGTCTTCTTTCTTTGACCATTTGCTAAAGCGCTTGCGAGGACGAATCAGCCCACGATAAAAGTCATACTGCATCTTTGCAGGAATGCTATGATGCCGATTCATCTCGTTTGCCAGAAGAATTGTATCGTTGAAATAGGACAATCCGCGATTGACCATGAATGCGACATACTGCTTGTCCACAGAGGTCGAATCCAATCCCGCTGAGGAATCATCGGCTGTGCAATCTTGCATCAGATTGACAGCCTTTGAGCCTTCATTGATGTTGGTCAAAAAGTGAAAGAACGACAATGGTTTGGTATCACTCATAGCGTTATTTCCATTCGACGTTGCCCATAAGCTCGGTCAGACAAGCCACAAGGTTAAGTTCTTTGTCGGCAACAAAAGCCGACTTGTAGCTGTAGTCTGCCAAGATCAAGACAGCGCTAGGAATTGAAGCAGGATTGGCAATGTCATAGAGCGAATCATAGATTTTGCGAAACATGACAGCTCCATCCAGAGCAGTGTTGTTTGCAACCCAAGAGCGCATGCTCTTAAAGTCTTTTGCCTTGAGATAGGTTACCACTTGTGCAATGTTCTGATCACTCATGCCGAGCAGAGCAACAGGATTGATCTGACCACCAGAGCTGTGACGCTGGCACTCATTGACAACTCGTCTCCAGTCAGGAGCATATTGAATAATAAGGTCAGCAATAACGCTTTCTTTGTATTCGATGCCTTCGCTCGTCAGGATGAACTGCAACCGCTTCATAAAATCACCGGCCAGAGAAGCGAGCTGCTTCTTTGTGGTGTTGAACTCAATCACCGCACAACGACTATGAAGCGGCTCGATGATGCGATTTTTAAAGTTGCAAGTAAGAATGAAGCGACAGTTGTTGCTAAACTCCTCGATAAAACCGCGAAGAGCTGGCTGTGTCGATTGTGCATTCAAGTAATCGGCCTCGTCGAGAATCACAACACGATAGCCACCAGTCAACGATACACTCGAGGCAAACTGCTTGATCTTGTTGCGAAGAACATCGATGCCCGACTCCTCGGATCCGTTGATCAAGAGATAATCAAGATCAAGCATGTTGCAAAGAGCTCGAGCGACCGTTGTCTTGCCAAGACCAGCAGAGCCGGTCAAGAGCATGTTGTGCATCTGACCTGTCTTGACAATCTCGTTAAAGACTTTCTTCAATTCAGGAGGAAGGATGCAATCATCGATGGTTTGTGGACGGTACTTTTCGCACCATAGGAATTCAGTTGTGTTGTTCATAATATAGCAGTAGTGGTTAAGAGGTATCTTACTTTGTTGTGATCTGTTTGTAAATGTTTTTTACATCGGCGACTTCAGTTTCAAATTCGTGGATACCCTGCTTATGATAAAGCTTGGAGACTTTACGAAGCATTGGTTTAGGAATCTGAAATGTTTTTGCAGCAGCATCAAGAATTTCGTTGCCCTGATCGCGGGCAACGTCAATCTTTGACATCTGTTCTGAGATTTCTTTCATTACGCCGAGCATTGCTGCACGGGCTTTGTCATCTTTGAGTTCAGTCGTAACGGCCGAAGAGCTCTGGGTTTCCTGATTGGATTGATTCGATTGGTTCATCTGTTGAGTTGGGTGTGTGTAGATTAGTATATGTTGCGCAAGATAGAGAGAAGATAGCAAATGTGACCAAGAACCAAAAGAGCAAAGAATACAAGAATGTCATGATAGGGCTTCTGGCACGTCGAGAACTGATTCTGACATTGTGATAGCCCTTTTTAGGATTCATGTATTTTACCCAGAGAATGATTCTTCCAGGCAGGGTGAACAGCTCATATAACCATGAATTTCTATTCGTTCCGTCTAATCGGTCCTTGGCCACATTTGTAGGGTGTTATGGTTTTTCAACGTCTTCCAGAGGAAGTTCAAGTTGACCATCGTCAACTGGCTCTTCCGCCGGGGTGTTTGCCTGGATAAAAGCATTGAGACGATCAGTCAAATTACCAATCACGGTAAATTCCTTGCTCTCAAATGCTCCGCGTTTGGAGGCAACAGCGATGATATTCTGAATAAGAATAAAATCGCCAAGGGTGATGCCTTGTGGTGCAGCCTCAGGCTGCGTTTCTGTTTTTTCTGGTTGTGTTTGTTTGCTCATAGGAAACTGGGTGATGTTGCTCATAAAGATTATGCGTTGAATGTAGAGGTTTTTTCAAGTGCGATAAAGTACTCGATTGGTGCAGATTGATTGCTCCAGTGGCTAATCAGCTTTGAGCTGATGTCAACTTTATAGTTGCCGCTGAGCACCTTGAGATTTGAAATCAAGAATTGAAAATCAAAGGTTTCTTTCTGTGCGTTGGCATCGTCAATCACAATGCTGAATGTGTTGGCAGTAGGATTTTTAGGATCGATGACAGCCAGAGAAACTACACCGCCTACACCATTGATAGAGACGACGCTATGGCCGAGAGCACCACCAGCCTTGCGAATCTTGTTGAGCGAGTCGATGCTAAGCTCAACGGTCAGATCTGTCGAGGGCATGTTGATCTTCTTGGTGGGTGAAGTGAGAATGCTCTCATCGGCGAAGCGATACTTGACTTTGCTTTTGCCAGAGGAGACTAGCACGCTGTCCTCGGAGAAATCAAGATCAGCTTCACCGATCAGGTCCAAAACAGAGATAAAGCCGTTAAGATCGTAAATGCCAAACTGCTGAGGAAATGACTCTGCGATGGTGGCGATGGCAAGAATATTCTTGGCTTCGCTGATGGTCGAAAGAGCCTCGCCAGGTTTAACGATGAGATTTGAATTGATCGTGGAGAAATTCTTCAGGATCGCGAGTGTGTCAGTGGATAACTTAGTCATGTTGGTATTCTATATTGTTTTAGAGAGATTGTAAACCTATTTGTTAGGCAAAGATTCATTTTTATTCATGTCGAATTCGAAGTAAAACATCATGCAGCAAATTGCGTGTGAGGCATGATGAAAACCGGTCTCAGCATCATGAGACTCACCGCGCATCAGAGCCCACATGTGTCGCATAGCAGCCGAGAAGTATCGAATCTTGCCATTGTCTACATTGCGCCAGTTGTCTCGAGAATATTTGGATGTGCCAAAGGTCAATACTTTGACGACTTCATCCAGTGAAAATGGTGGAAGCAGACTATAGTCTGGCTTCTCTCCATCGTATTTGATTCCAATCGGTTTTTTCGTCATAAAAAAGAACAAAAACGGGAGGAGCCGCAATTGACTCCTCCCGTTTGATTAGTGATTAACGAGCAGCCTTTTTAGAAGACGACTTCTTGGTTACGACACGCTCAGGAGCAAGGCGATAATGCGTAGTGGAATTGCCCGAGCGATCAGTGATGCGTTCGCCTACGATATCAAGATCGAGCGAGCGAAGGTAGTTAACCACGCGGCGCGGATCGGCGATGCCTGCGGCACGTGCTCCAGCCGAGGTGAATTCAGTTCCAGAGAGAAGGAACGTGAGAAGCGCCTCGCGTTGGTTGGTGCGGGTGATCAACGATGTCAGTTTTTGTGTCAGTTTCTTTGTCATATTACTATTGTGTGTGTTGTTATTAAAGCGGATCCATACAGGCGTGGATCCATTCGCCATTGAGAATGTATTAGAATGGCACCTCATCTGATGCATCAACCTGTGTGGTTTTATCAGCATCAATCTTGGTGTAGAGGTCGATGAATGCGCTTTTGGTATCGACATCGAAGCGAGCGATGCACATCATGATGGCTTGCATGCGATCCTTGAAGATCGAGTAAGCCTTGACGATATGGCACAGACGACGAGTCGAGATGAGTTCATCTACACCTTCAGCCTCGAACGTTTTGCGAATAACTCCTGACCAGGCAATCAGCTTGTCGCAAAATTCATTGTCATCGACATCGAAAGCTTCCATGTGTTTTTTCACGATGGAGTGTTCGATGGCCGCAGATGGATATGGCTGATCAATGGTGGCCACAAAGCGTTCAATGAATGCTTCGTCAATAATGTTGGCAGCGCTGTAGCGACCGTCCTCACTGCCACGACCTTTGGTGTTGGCAGTTGCAATCACGTTAAAGCCACGAGCAGGCGAGACGACCTGACCAATCTTTTTGATCAAAACTGGTTTGCCCTCGAGAACACCTTGAAGGCACATGATCTTGTTGGATCCACGATCCAGTTCGTCAATCAAGAGAATGCAACCTTTTTCCATAGCCTTGATGACTGGTCCTTTGTGGAAAACAGTTTCGCCATTGACCAGACGAAAACCACCAATCAAATCATCTTCGTCAGTCTCAGGAGAGATTTGTACTCGAATATATTCGCGCTTGGATTTTGCGCATGCTTGCTCGACCATCATGGTCTTGCCGTTGCCGCTCATGCCAGAGATGTAGAGAGGAAAGAACATTCTTGAGTCGATGACTTTCTTGATGGTCTTGTATTCGCCCCATGCAATGAAAGTGGCATCGGATTGTGGAATAAAAACGTCTTCGTTCATGGCAGATTGAATAGGTTGTTGTTTTTCGACTGTCTGAATGAGATTGACCTTGACAGCATCAGACTGAGCTGCAACAGAAGAGGATGAGCGAAGCGCATAAGAGCCGTGACCAATCTTGTTTGAGTCATCGAGAAATGCTTTTTTGATTTGACTGTAAGTCATGCCATTCTGGCGACCGATGTCGTAGATGACTGAGCTTTTGAAGGATGAGGTGTCGCCTGGAAGGGACATGAGGGCAGCGATAGTGGATTCAATGTTTGTCATAATATAGTGGGGTTAGTTGCTTACAGGGTTTATTCTACCAAAAACTGGGGTTTTGTACATGCCTTTTTTTACAAAAGGCAAACTATTTTTTAGTCAAGGTCGCAAAAGCTGTGAATGCGTTTGCCGTTTTTACGCATGCTGTAACCTTCGACACCGATGCTCTCGCATCCGCCTGCGGCTTGAGATGCTTCGTATGCTCGGCAAACTGCTTGCCTATAAGCCTCTTTAGGAGAGGTTGCAATAGCAGTTCCGATACGAACTGCAGTGGGAACGACTAGGTAATATTCAACGGTGTACATAATATAGAGAGATAAGGTGTTTTCAGTTACAAGGATATCCTACCAAAATTGGGGCCCAAGTACATGCTTTTTTACAACTAAAGCGATTTATTTTTAGGGGCCCCCGAAACAGCTTATGCAACCAGCTCGGCGAACTTGTTGAGAATCATACGGCTAGAGCGTTTGTCAGAGGTGTACTTGGTAAATGCCTTGGCCATTTGATTTCTACCGCTGCTAGTTGTCATATCCACATCCAGATCATCGACGAAGTTTTCGTTGTCGTCTAGCTTAAGATCTCCGCTAGAGATGATGAAATATTCGTTGAAGGCAAAACCGTTGGCAATCATCATGCACTTGTTTTTGCGAAACGCTGTAAGCATCGTTGTGACTCGTTCTGCAGCAGGTGCCCAATCTTTTATTTCACCGCCTTTGGTGTGGCGAAGAGCATTGATCGCAGACGATTTGATTTGACTGCGTGAGTTGCTGATGAAGAAACCGATTGCAGTGGTGTCACAAGTGATGCGAAGATTTTCAATGAGAGCCGAATAGTTGGCCGAAGGATTTGCACGAGTAAGATTGATGGTACGACCGTTGATGCGAAGGCGATATGGAACAGCGTAGCTCGCAACGCTGTCTTTCTTGCAATGCTCTGCGCCAGTTCTATCACCGCCAAAGTACACTCCGCCGCCATCTCCATCTGTCAAGAAGATTGCATTCATTTTCTGAACGTGATGTTTGGCTTTGAATCGTTTGACCAGTTCGTGAGCAACGATAATCGCCTCGTTGAGAGGAGTTCCATTCATTCTTTCATGCGCGCCTGCGATTGGCATTGTTCCGCATCTTAGGTTGTAATCCGAGAAATACAAGAAACTTTGAGCACGCATTTGACGGCAAGTAAGATCATAGTCGGCTTTATTCATCGAGGAGTTGATGAGCTCAAAGACCGAGGTGTGTTCTAACGAGATTTGACGATGATTGATTTGATGAGCATAGAGTCCATTCTCAACCGCAGGATTGGTAAATCCATAGACTTCGAATGGAATTCCTACGGCTTTGCAAAAGAAAACCAAACTGAGAGTGTGATTGATTACATTGGCAAGATCATTGCGCATAGAGCCAGAGTAGTCGATAAAGAAAATCATGCCGTGGTTCTTGGCATCTGCAAGCTTTGTGACGCTCTTGAAGATTTGATCCTCGAACTTGTAAGAGTGAAGACGATTGACATCGATAGAACCTGTGGTGGAGCGTTGTGCTCTGGAGTATTGATAAGCTGCTTTGCGACGCTCAAATTCTTTGACCAGCAAATTGACATGCTGTTTGGTGGATGTCTTGAATTGTTTCCAATCTTCAGTCACCTCAGCAAGTGTGAAGTAGTAGTGATAATCGACTGAGAGAGTACGAGCATGCATTACCTTTGCAACAGGCACTACTGTCTTCATGATCTGCTCTTTGGACGGGGCAATCACCGATATGTAATCAGTGATGGTTTGTTGCATATTCTCAAGCTCTTGGTTGAGATTGTTGAGCGTATCAGATTTGAGTGCGTCATTGACTTCAGCATCAGAAACTTCTTTAGCTGCACAATTTGATGCTTCGCCACCGTTGTATTGCTGCTTAGCGTCTTCGCCTTTTTCTCTGGTTGCTTCTGCTTTGCTTTCTTGTTTTGAATCTTCGCCTTTAGCATCTTCTGCTTTTTCTTCAGACGATGTTGATTCGCTTTCTTCTGGCTTAGCATCTTCTGTTTTAGTCTCAGAAGCCTTTGGTTTTTCTTCTTCGCCTTTAGCTTCTTGGCCGTCATCGGAGTCAGAAGAAGGTTGTGAAGGAGATTTTGGAGCATCTTTGTCTGACTCGCTCTCTTCTTCTTTACTCTCTTGTTTTTGCTTGTTGAGTTCGGACTTGACCATCTCGTAGATGTCAGCGCAAACGGCAATGACATCGTCGATGTTCTCAGTGGAGAGGCAACGCTGATAGATGGCCTCCTCGCTGTCATTCAATGGAATGTCAAGCTGATTGCCAATCTTGCCACGAAGATTCAAGCGATTGATGAATGACATCGAAGAGACATCCTCGCCTTTAATCTTGAAGAAATCGTTCTCAATAAAGTTGGCATAGCCAGCAGTGAATGAAGAGATGAGACCAGGATATTGAGCTTGAACCAACTTCTCGATGCGAATGTCTTCGACAATGTTTATGACATCGAATGGGCAATTAGGAAGTGCTTGCTTAAATTTTTCAATGCCTTCCTCAGGAGTATAGAGAGCGTGACCAACTTCGTGGCCTACAAGCAGGTCGGAAACTGCCTTGCTGGTAACGTTCCATGTTGGAAGGCCGAGGATTCTGTTCTTGACATCGAAGAAAGCCGTCGAGTAGTTGCCGGTTTCGACTGTGATGTTCTCCTTGGCCAGGAGTTTTGCTAAAATGCCTTGAGAAGCGGAATTAACTAGTGGGGTGGTTTCAAGCATGATAGGATCCTACCACATCCCGAGCACAAGTACATGTCTTTTTTCATCTTTTTTCGGCGTTGAAAACCAATCACTTATGCATACTGAATCATTCTGGAGAAGTTTTTGACCTTCTCAAACTCCATTTTTCGTTGAAATTTACCTTCCAGAGCATCTTGTTTGTGGCTGATGACAAAGACATTTGTGTCGGCATCAAGAGTTTCAAGAATTTTAAGCAGGTTGTCAACACCATCCGCATCGAGTGAGGCATCAAATGTTTCGTCCAAGATCATAAGGTTTGTATTGGCAGAATTTTTCATCTTGGCCACTGCTCTCCAGGCAAACAGCAGACTCAAATCAATTCGTT
Organism: Chlorellidium tetrabotrys; assembly: GCA_032273165.1. Lineage (NCBI taxonomy): Eukaryota > Xanthophyceae > Mischococcales > Botryochloridaceae > Chlorellidium > Chlorellidium tetrabotrys. Next base: position 2,523 of record JAUKPS010000670.1, on the reverse strand, counting down.
GTTTTTCCCCTTCAGAAAACGAGCTGTAGCTAAAATCATCGCGATGTCGTGATTTGATCTGCTCGTTAAAGCTTTCGTCCAGATTGAATGACACAAAGAAATCCAAGATCTGAAGATAGTGATTGATAAGCTTGTTCATAACAGGCAAATATTGACGAATGATTTTGGTCTTGATGCCTGTATCCTTTAGCAGTTCTGCGATCACCTCATTATAGGTTCTCTCCTCGATCTGAGTCGATTTTAGATCACCAAGCGTATCCTTCTCTTCGCGAAGTGATTCTAGAAAATTATTTGCAAATGTTGTATCGCTCTCAGTAAATGACTGCTGAAGATATTTGTTAAGATCGGTGATGCGACTCTCTAGCTGAGCGATCATCGTGTTGTTTGTAGAAATTTCTTTCTGAAGATTGCATATCTCGTTATATGCATCATTTGCAGAGTTATAAGCCTCTTGAGTTTCGAGCATCTTTGTCTTGAGCATCTCATAACCATCTTGCAGTTCAACGGCTTTATTGCTGCAGTCATGCAGCTTGTGCTGCTTTACAGTTTCATCCAGCTCTTGTTGACAAGTAGGACACGCATCATTGTCTTGATAGAACTTTGACTCAAGCACAACCTTTGAGATGTTGTCTTTGATTTGTTTTTCATATGACTGCAGCGAAGTGCGAGTAGATTGTGCTTTGGTTAAAGCTGCATTCACATCAGCAAAATGCAAAGAGTATGCTTGGCTGTTTTGGGCATTGGTCTCCTGAAGCTTTATAATGTTTTGAGTCAATGTAGCAATCTCATCATTGTACTTGGCTGCATTGTTCTCATCAATCTGTTTTAGAGAATCGATGTGTGTGCACTGAAGAATAATCTTTTCTTTGATAACTGTAATTTGATTCTCGGTGTCTTTGATTGTATCACGCAACTTTGAATTGCGCTCTTTCAAGGCCACATTCATCTTGGTAAAGATGTTGATGTCAAGCAAATCCTCGATCACCTCACGCCGATTGTTGGCGCTCAACTGCATGAAGGGAATAAAGTTGCTGGATCCGAGCACCACAACCTGATGAAAGCTTTTATGATTCAGCTTGAGAATGTTTGTCTCGAGCAACTTCTGATAGTCTCGCGAATGAGATTCTTGATTGATCAAGACTCCGTTCTGCCAGATCTCGAAGATGTTTGGCTTGATGCCACGCACAATCTTGTAGGCCACGCTGTTGATCGAGAACTCCACTGCCACAACACAATTCTTCGCATTGATGCTGTTGACCAGCTGTGGTTTATTGATAGCGCGATGCGGTTTGCCAAACAGAGCGAAAGACAAGGCATCCAGCATTGTAGACTTGCCAGCACCGTTGGATCCTACGACAAGTGTAGAAGCTCCGGGATTCAGGTTGACGACAATCTCTGTGTCGCCTGCGCTGAGAAAATTACGGTATGTGAGTGTGTTGAATTTTACCATGATTATAGTGCGTCCATTGTCTGTGCCTCTACGAACAGTTCGTGAAGCCGACTTTTTATTTTTTCTTTGTTGAGTTCTGTTTCAATTGCCTCAACATAGCTGTTCAACAGTGTTCCTGTATCGGCCATGCATATCGCTTCATCCTCAACAGATTCAGCGGCATATTCAGAGAACGATTCGATGATCTTGATGTCAAAAGGTTCGGCTGCTTGCAGTTTATCTATGTATTTGTCAAAGGCATACGGATCTTTCTTGCTGTTTACAATCACCTTGATAAAGGTTCCGGCAGTATGAGACAAATCCAAGGCATTGACATATTCGATAGGCGAATCTTTCTGTGAATCATCATAGACTAGTCTCTGAAAAATACACAGCGGATTGCGAATCGCGGTCAATTCACGAGTTGAAGTGTCCAGAACATGAAAATATTTTGGATCGTTGGCATCTGACCAGGTCAATTCATACTGTGTTCCAAGATAATGAATATTGCGATTTGTACTTTTGGTGTGATAGTGCCCGGAAAGCACCATCTCATATCGAGCAAACAATTCAGGCGCCATGCCATGACTGACAACAGGAGCACCTTTCATCATCTCAAATCCGTGCAGCTCCAGATGAGATGCAATGACCGAGGCGTTGGCAGTCTCAATAAACTTGATGCTCTCTGCATAGTTGTCTGTCGTAATCCAAGGCAACAATGCGATGTTCAATCCGTCATATTGTTTGACGGTCGGCTCCATAAACACGTTGACCTCTGGGCTATAATGAGAAAGATATTCTTTGAGTGAGCAGAGCGAATTTGTATTCTTCCAGTAGACATCATGATTGCCAGGAATAATGTCCATCGCCATTCCATACTCTTTCAATTTATCCAGAAACATTTCGCGATTGCGCTGAAGCACCTTATAGTTAACGTATTTGCGATGTTCGAAATAATCACCCAGATGAATAATCTGTTTGATGCCTTGCTCGAGGCAATGCGGAAAGAAAGTCTCTGAATAGAAACGTTCTGCATAGTCTAGAAACACGTCGCTGCCGCTTTTTACGCCGGCATGGGTGTCGTTAATTAGGGC
>JAUKPS010000559.1:0-11721 GCA_032273165.1 Chlorellidium tetrabotrys | reverse complement strand
TACCGGTGCAGAGTCTGCAGTCACAGAAGCCAGCAACGAAGTGGCCCGCCTTCAAGGCATCGAACGCAATCTCGAAAACCGCGTCGCTCAGCTTCGCGGCATCCTGAACAACGAACGCCAGCAAACGGAGCGTGAAGTTGAAGCCATTCGCATGAAACTCGGCAATGACATGAACCGCGCCCAGCAGCGCGTGCTCGAACTGCGCTCCGCCTTGAACCGTGCTGAGACACGTGTTCGCGAGATCAGTAACTTTGAAATCCCACGCTTGAATGATCAGATCACAGCGATCGATCGTGAACGTCCATTGGTTGTGTCTGAAGTCAACCGTGCCCGCCCAGAAGCGGACCGTTTGGAAGCTGAACAAGCTGCTTTCGAGCAACGTGTCGGTTGGGCCGCGAAGTACGCCGCTCTCCAGAATGCGCAACGTGCGTTGAATGCTCGCACCAGCGAGTTGAACACCGCTCTGGCTTCTCAACGTAACGCCAACAGCACCGTGGCAGCGACTCGTGCCGAGCGCCTCCGCTTAGAGCAAGTTCTTGTCGGTCAACAACAACTCCTCGCGAGCTCTCGCGCTCGCTTGGTAGAAGTTCGTGTCTCACTTCAACCGTTTGAAGCGGAACGCGGCCGCATTGACTTGGTGGCCTCACAGCTCCAAGGTCAATTCTCTGATCTCGCAGCTCAGTTCGCTGCACGCCTTCCTCAGTAGATTCTCATTCCGGAAGCATGGTAACTCCATGCTTCCGGAACTTTTTCACAATCCCTTCTCAAAAATTCTCCATCTGCTAAAAGCTCCTCACTAACCCCAAGGAGTTTTTATGAAGACATTGCTATCCGCTTTCGTATTACTGTGTTCTCTCAGCGCCATCGCGACGATCGATGGAATGACCTCCGTGGCGATCGTGACCTACGACTTCAACTCGGAAGAGTACGGCGTCCAGAAGGTGCCGGTCGTCGGCTGCTACGGCCTGCCGAACGGGCCCCAGCTCATCCAATTCACCATGGAGTACAAAGTCACGGCCAACATCGGCTGCGGTGGCCAACCTGCTCTCGACAACATCAACGTGCTTACTTGCGCGACGGTCACTGATTCTCAGGAGTCACGCGACTACTCGACGTTCTCAAAGATCACTTTGGACATCTCGAAGTGCGAGGCGAAGAACGATCCGAAATTCATCACGATGGTGAGAACCGCAGCGGCGATGAACTTCAACACCCGCACCAGTAAAGTTCAACTGACTCTCGTTAAGTAATTTGAAAGGGGCCGGGAAACCGGCCCTACTTCACATCTCTGAAGATAAAGAACACCGCTCCCACTAAACATAGTGAGGCGTAGAGGAAGTTCTTCGTGAGCGGAACTTTCATGAACAGCACGCAGAAAGCCGCGAACACGGTCATGGTGATCACTTCTTGCATGACCTTCAACTGCGGAAGCGTGAAGAACTGACTTCCCATGCGATTGGCCGGCACCTGAAAGATATACTCAAAGAATGCAATTCCCCAACTAATCAGCACCACGATCCAGAGCGGCTTCAACGTCATGTCGCCTTTCAGATGCCCGTACCAGGCAAAGGTCATGAAGACGTTAGAAACAACCAGCAGTAAAATAGGTGTGATCAAGGTTTGTTCCAGTCAGTGCGTTTGAGGCCGTAGCGGACGGCACTCTTATCAGGCCCTGGGAATTCTTGGTAATCAAAATCTTCGATGTATTTCAGGCCGACTTTTTTCATGACCGCCTGAGATCCGATGTTGCCTTTCATGGCGACCGCAAAAATCTCAGCGACCTGATAGTCTCTAAATCCGAGCTCAAGAAACGCCTGACTCCCCTCTGATCCAAAACCCTTTTTCCAAAATGCTTTCTTCAGGCGATAGCCCAGTTCAATGGAGTCGGTGTTATCCGGCGCGGCTTTGTCTGGGCGAAAGAGAAACCAACCCATGAAAAGCCCGGTGGCTTTTTCATGCGCGATCCAAATCCCAAAGCGACCGTTGTGCTTCGATTGTGTGGCCAGCACCCGCTCGACCGCCGCCGCCACTTGCTCATCCGTCGACGGCTCTCCGTGAGTGAGATAGGTCATGACTTCCGGATCACTATCGAGATCTTTTAAGAGCGGCCCATCTGCTGCTGTGAGGGGGCGCAAAGTCATGCGTTGGGTTTCCATGCTTAGCTCTGGATGCGAGCAAACACCATCAACAACATTCCGATCGCCATCGCTAACGTGATCCACTTCACCATGTTGTTGGTTTTTGCCGGGGCCGCAGAGGTCTCGCCCTCTTTTGGCGGAGCAAAGTACTCGAGTGGCATATCCACCATGTGGGGATAGATGCGATAGCGTTCAAGCTCGCCGTAGTAATCAGAAGAAATCGTGGCGAGGGCCTCATCCGGTATATCCACGCGCAGGATTGAGGAGTCGCCGCGCTGACGTGTGCGCTCAGCAGCTTCGCCGTCATCCATCAGCACCTCGTAAGGCACTTGGATTTTATCCAGCAGTTGGAGAAGAGATTCGAGTTCTGTTTTGGTATATCCGGTGTAAAGCATGCTGAAACATTAACATGACTTTGCCGATTGTTGCGAAGCATATATTTGCAAGATAGATAAATCGTGCTGTCATATTAAGATGAAATCATCCCACATCCGCACTGAATTAATCGCCGGCTTCACGACTTTTTTGACGATGAGTTACATCATCTTCGTGAACCCTTCCATCTTGGCCACACCCGGCACAGGCATGAGTTTTAGCGGCGTCATGACAGCGACCGTGTTGCTGACAGCGTCGATGACTTTACTCATGGGGCTCTACGCTCGACTCCCTTTTGCGGTAGCACCCGGCATGGGACTCAATGCGTTTTTTACTTTTACTTTGATTCTCGGTGAAGGCATTCCATGGCCCACGGCCTTAGGCATGGTTTTCTGGTCGGGCATTTTCTTTCTGATTATCTCCGCGACTCCCCTTCGCCAAAAGCTTGCTGAGTCTTTGCCTCACAATATCAAGATCGCGTCGGCGGTCGGCATTGGCCTCTTTCTCACATTCATTGGTTTAAAGAATGCCGGACTGGTGATCGCTGATCCCGCAACTTTCGTTCGCATGGGAAGCATCAAGGGCGGCACTCTGCTCGCCGTTTTGGGGCTGATTGTCGTGTTGCCACTGATGAAGCGCCAGAACCCACTGGCTTTTTTGGTTGGCATTTTTGTCGTCACCGCCGCTGGGCTCGCCATGGGATTAGTTACGCCCCCGAGTGCATTTTTTGCGGCCCCGGATTTTGAAAGTGTGTTTATGAAGATGGATGTCATGGGAGCGATGAAACTATCACTTCTTCCGGCGATCCTCTCCATGGTTTTCACCGATATGTTTGATTCGATCTCAACTTTTGTGGGTGTCTCGCGCGCCGCTGGTCTGGTGGATGAGAAAGGTAATCCTCTGCGCCTGAAGCAGGCGTTGATCGTTGATGCCATCGCCACCACACTCTCCGGGCCTCTGGGGACCTCACCGGGTACCGCTTACATTGAAAGCGCCGCGGGCGTTGAGGCCGGTGGCCGCACGGGTTTGACTTCGGTTTTTACCGCGCTGTTTTTTCTTCCGTGCCTCTTTCTTGCCCCATTGGTGGGCATGGTCCCGGCCTTTGCCACCGCCCCGGTATTGATTTGTGTAGGTCTCTTGATGTTCAAAAACATCTTTGAGCTGAAGACAGAGTACTTTGAAGATTGGGTTCCGGCGGCCTTCACCATCGTCTTGATTCCGCTCACCTTCTCCATCACGAAAGGACTCATGGCGGGGCTGTTTATCCAGGTGGCGCTTTATATTATGGTTGGACGAATCAAAGAGCTCAACGTTGCGCTCTGGCTTCTGGGCGTGTTGTCTGCTATCTATCTCGCCGTATGATCACTCACTCCTTTGCTGATAGTTTCAGCGAGCCGAAATTTTACCAGCAGGTCTCTCCCACTCCGGTGAGAGCGCCGAAATTGATCGCGTGGTCTGACGATGTTGCTCGTCGACTCAACTGGCAACCCACCGGGTCTCTCACCGAGGCCCTGGGTGGCAACACGCTGATGCCAGGAATGAAACCCATCGCCACTCGTTACGGTGGTCATCAGTTCGGCCACTGGGCGGGACAACTGGGTGATGGCCGGGCGATTCTGCTCGGTGAAGTGAATGGCCTCGAGGTGCAACTCAAAGGCGCGGGCCAGACTCCCTATTCGCGCCGAGGTGATGGTCGCGCAGTCTTGCGTTCATCTGTACGTGAGTATCTCTGCAGTGAAGCCATGCATTTTCTCGGAATACCAACAACACGAGCGTTAGCGCTCGTTAAAACGGGCGAAGACGTGATTCGCGACATGTTTTACGACGGTCATCCGGCCCCGGAACCCGGAGCGATTTGTACGCGCGTTGCCGAGAGCTTTGTGCGCTTCGGACATTTTGAAATCCTCGCGGCCGATGGTGATAAAGTTGGCATGCAAAAAATGGTGGATTACGTCTTAGGTTTTTATCCCGGCCACACGCTCGAGAGTTTTTTTAGTGAGCTCTGCACACGAACCGCGAAGCTCATGGTGGATTGGCAGCGGGTGGGCTTCGTGCACGGTGTGATGAACACCGACAACATGTCTATTTTGGGGCTCACCATCGACTACGGCCCTTATGGTTGGATGGATGTCTACGATCCTGAGTGGACACCGAACACCACGGATCGCGAACATCGCCGCTACCGCTTTGGACAACAGCCCAGCGTGGCGCTGTGGAATCTTTCGCAACTCGCTGGCGCCCTCTCACTTTTAGGTACTGAGCTACGGGAACCCTTAGAACTCTATCGTCAGACCTATTTTGTGGAATGGGAAAAGATGATGGCGAGTAAACTTGGTGTCAGTGAATTTCCGCTGGAACTTGTCAAAGAGCTGGATGGAATTTTACGGATGCAAGAGATCGACATGACGATTTTTTATCGCGAGCTCGCCGATTGCATCTCCTCCGGATTCCCCACCGGAACTTTTTATCAAGAGATCCTTCCCACGACTCAAGAGAAGCTCTCGCTGTGGCTGAGCAAGTGGCGCGCACTCAAACCAGATGCTGTGCTCATGAATAAAACCAATCCCGCATTCATCGTGCGAAACTACCTCGCCCAAGAAGCGGTGGATGCGCTGATGAATAATGATGATTCGGTGATGAAGGCCCTCGAGCTGGCGCTCAAGACACCGTTTGAAGTGAACGATGCCACCAAGAAATTTCTAGGCCGTCGCCCTGAGTGGGCGCGCACTAAACCTGGCTGTGCCGCCTTGTCTTGTAGCTCTTAGGGGCACTTCTTTGCAACCATCGCATTGTACGCCGTGTTGGCGAGCACGGGATTCTTCGCCGTCGCATAGGGACGCATTTCATCGCAGGTCGAACGCGGCGATTCGATGATCGCTAGGGCGAGAAAATGCTCTGCCACTCCAAGATTAGCGATGCGATGAAACAGATCATCCGGCACGTCTCTGTTTCTGAGTAGCGGTGCCAGCACGTAAGTTTGAAAGAGGCTATTCTCCGGGTTTCCCGGAGGAACGTTACTCACGATCGTCGCCATCATCGGCACCGTGAGTTTTGCGTGGAGAATCACGCGAGACATGATCATGTAATCAAACTTCCAGCGGTCGATGAGCTGCGTGAGATCTTGTTCTGTAAGGTTCACATTGCTCGCCAACGTGCCGGCTACCACTTCATCTTCCGTTTTCAAGAAGAGTTCGATCTTTTCACGCTCTGAGGTGGTCTCGATGTCTTTAAAAAAGATTTCGCGCTTGTTATCCGAATAAATTTTTCCACAGACTAAGAGCGCCAACACCATCACCACGCCACTTTCCACGGACAGGAGTTTTTTCTTTCCCATGAGAACCAAGGCCAAGTGCGCCACGGCGGCGCCGGCCAATCCGCCCAGCATCATAAGCACGGGCATGAGAATAAGACCTACCGGTGCGGTCGAACTGGTAGAAACAAACATGGCATAAAGTAGCCAGCCCGCACCGAACAGTGCGCCAACCACAAAGGGTTTAAGGTAAGCAGATTTTTTCATTTTTTTAGTATAAGCTATTTCCATGCCACATTTTAAATCTTTGTCTTCCGGTGATTCCATCAACATTATCGCGCCCGCTTCGGCCGCTCCGGTGGAGCGTTTGAACAACGGATTGGAATGGCTGGATCAGCAAGGCTACCAGGCGCATTTGCCGAAAGACCTTTTGAAACCTCGTCTGTTTTTTGCTTCTCCGCTAGAAAACCAAGTGCGCCACGTGAAAGAGGCGTTCAAGTCTGATTCTTTAGTTCTGTGGTGCTTGCGTGGTGGCTACGGTTCAGCGCGCTTGATTCCGTACCTCGAGAAACTCAAAAAACCGGCGCAGAAAAAACTCTTGATTGGGTTCAGCGACATCACGGCGCTTCATTTGTACCTCGGACAGAAATGGGGCTGGCCCACGATCCACGGTCGCGTCCTCACCCAGATGGACCCCAAAGCGAAGCGTCGCCCCGATCTCAAAATCTATCGTCAGCTGCTGGAAGGTAAAATTAAATCACTCACCTATTCGGGCCTCATTCCTATGAACGATGCCGCGAAGAAGTCACGCACGGTGAGCGGCGCTGTGACTGGCGGTAATCTCCGTTTGCTCGAATGTTCCATTGGCACTGGTTGGGAACTTGAGGCCCGCGGCAAGATTCTCTTCTTAGAAGATGTCGGCGAGCGCGGTTACTCAGTGCACCGGATGCTGGTGCATTTGACTCAAGCAGGATTACTGGAAGGCGTGCGTGCCATCGTGTTGGGTGATTTCACCGAAGGCCTTGAGTCTGATGGGAAAGATCGTACTCGTGAAGCGCTGCAGGCCTTTGCAGATGAAAGCTCTATTCCCGTTTTACGCGGTATGCCCTGCGGCCACGGTGAAAAAAATCACCCACTGCCCTTTCACACCAAAGCCACATTAAAACTTGGTAAGCGCGGAACACTCAAAGTCGCCACAGGCTTTTAATTCCTTACATCCACGGGCCGCGGGGTTTTCCATGGAATAATTTCTCCATCTAAATCATGGAGGATTTTTATGAAAAGCTTAGCTTTACTCGCGCTCGTTTCCTTACCTGCCTTCTCTGCTGAATACATCGTCAAATTCAACAACTCAAAATCCCTCGCTGCGTTCTCGAACGCCCGCGTGTTGAATGTGAGCGTTGGAAATTTCGCCGTCGTGAAGAGCGAAGACAAAAACTTCATTGCAACCGCTTCTCAAATGGCGGGCATTGAGTACGCAGAAATCAACGCCACTTACAAAGCGTTTGATGTGCAAGACGCTGACTTCAAAAAACAATGGGGTTTTGACAACGACGGCAAGAACTCGGGCGGCTGGTTCAGCCGTGGTGTGGCCGGCGTTGATATCAGTGCTCTCGACGCTTGGAAAATCACCAAGGGCTCACGCTCTGTGAAAATCGCTGTCATCGACACAGGCGTGGACTACAATCACCAAGACTTGAAGAACAACATCATGATCAATGCGGCCGAGAAGAACGGCACCGCAGGGGTAGACGATGATGCGAACGGTTTGATCGATGACGTTTACGGTTACGACTTCGCTAATAACGACGCTGATCCGATGGACGGCCATGGCCACGGCACTCACTGTGCTGGTGTCATCGGTGCAGAACACAACTCCATTGGCGTGGCCGGTGTGATGGCGAACGTTCAAATTCTTCCGATCAAATTCCTCACCGACAGCGGCAGCGGCACTCTTGAAGGCGCGATCCTCGCCATCGACTACGCCATCAAGCGCGGCGTTGATATCATGAGCAACTCTTGGGGCGGCGGTCCTCGCATGGAATCACTCTTTGAAGTGATCAAGAAAGCTGAAGACGCAGGTATCTTGTTTGTCGCAGCAGCTGGTAACAGCAATGCCAACAACGATACGACTGCGACCTATCCAGCAAACTACGAAGTTGAAAGCTTGATCTCAGTGGGCGCCATGGACGGCAAAGGCAAGCGCGCCTCATTCTCAAACTACGGCGCACAGTCAGTGGACGTTTTCGCTCCGGGCGTTGATACCTACTCGACGGTTGCTGGTAATGCCTACAAGAAAATGTCTGGCACATCGATGGCATGCCCACACATCGCGGGCATCGCTGGTTTGATGCTCTCTCAGAATCCGAACCTCACTCCAGTTGAACTCCGTCAGCGCTTGATCGATAGCGCTGTGGATAATACTGATCTTCGTGGCTCAGCTTTGGCCGGCCACGCGGATGCAGCTGCCGCTCTTCAGTAGTCTTTCTTTTCTGAAGCCAAGAGGTTGTTCAGACCTTTTGGCTTCAATTTTTCCAATCTAGTTCTACGAACTTATCAATTTTTTTTATTTTCCAACTTTCCGTAAAATGAAGCCAGGTAGGGAGTAGCTGGCCCATAACGGGTAACGCATTTCCGTCAACACGGCATCGCCCGGAAGCGTTCACAGCGAGACTACCATCTACAAAGGTGGATGCCATGTCAGCTGTCAGTCTCGTTTTCCTTTTCTTGTTCACAAGTTGTGCTCATCGGATCAACCCAGGCGCTCGCCTGATGCCGATCGATGAGCGAGCGCACTTCGTCGGCGACCAGCTCGACCGACTCCGCGACAACTAGTGGCCTCAAGTAACAAAGGACAAATCATGAAAGTAACGACCAACAATACTCTGGAAAGTATCCTCGTGGACTCAAACACCACTGGCACGAAGACCTCGATGTTCATCCCGCTCCTGGGCGCAGCAACGAGCCCCGCGCAGATCTACCGGGCCCTCTCGAAAGTGGCCGACAAGCTCTATCTTGAAGCGGGAAAAACAAAGCCGGAGTGGCCAAAGATCGATTGGGAACACTGGAAAGAGCGCAGAGTTGCGACCCTGAGTCTCTTTATGTTCGAGGAGAATATCTCGCTCTTCCCGCTGATGTGTGAACTGCAACCGCGCGTCGTCGTTGCAGATACCTTTCACATCAAGCCGCTCCTGATGAAAGACATCTACGAATCTGAAACGCTGGTATTGCACTTTAACACTCGGGGCGCGGTTCTTACGCGGGTGGGCCTGTACGACGACGAAATCATCGATCGCTTCATTCCGACCTCACGAACCTTGCTCGACGATTGGCCCTACCGGATTGACCGGGGAAGCGTCCGCCAGTTCATGCGCTTTTTACGGGATGAGCTCGCGGGGCGGGTGACGGAGCGGACCAAGTTCGTGGCGATCTCCTCCGCCGAACATTCCGTTTTCCAGATCGAACATTTCTGGGATCATCTCGGACTCCCGGTGCTTCTTACGCAGGATCGCTTCGATAGAGAAAATCCCGTGAACTCCATCGGAGTCGCACGGCTTCGCCTACGGCGAGTCCTCGACCGCCATAACATGACGGCCGTCAACGAGGTGCTAAACAATCACGTTTTCGCTGGAGATAAAGAACAATTGAGTACCGTTCTCAGACTTATCCTCGATAAGCAAATCTCCAAGCTCGTCATCACCGCCGAGGACGTGCAATTCGGAAAGATCGATCCCTTGGAGGGCCTCGTCCTCCACCGCTCGCAGAAGAACCACACCGACGATGACGTCTTCGACGACCTTGCGGAGCTCGCGCTCATCCATGGAGTGAGCGTCCAAGTTGTCCCGAAGCGATTCATGCCCGAGGGTTACAAAGTTCTCGCGAGCTAACGGAAAGCCTCCCTTCGGGGAGGCTTTTTTGTTAGAATCAATCCATGATTAAATCCGAACGACACCTCTTTGATCTCGCTGACGGCGATGGCTACTTCAACGTCGCGGGCATGTCTCCCCTTCTCAAGAAAGTTCACGAGGCCGGCGCCGAGGGCCTCAGCCGCAAGTGCCATCCCTGGAAAATCAGCTGCGAAAGTTTTTTCGCAGAATCGGATCGAGGGCGCGAACTCTTCGCCAAGCTCATCAACTCTGATGCGCTAGATATCGCCCTCATTCCAGCCGCGAGTTACGGTGTCGCCACGGCGGTGAAAAACATCAACGTCAAAATCGGCGGCGAAGTTCTCATCCAAGCGGAAGAATTCCCGGCGATGTACTATCCTCTGGAGCGCGTCTGCCGTGAGAAAGGCGCCAAGCTCGTCACGATTCCTCGTCCGGCCAATGGTGATTGGACTACCGCCACTCTCGCTCTCATCAACGAAAGAACATGCCTAGTGGCCGCCGTTCCTGCGCACTGGACTGATGGCACAACTTTGGATTGCGTGGCCGTGGGGAAAAAATGCCGCGAAGTCGGCGCAGCTCTCGTGATTGATGGCTGTCAGAGTCTCGGGGCCGTGCCCTTTGATGTGAAGGCGGTGCAACCAGATTTCCTGATCGCTCCCACTTACAAATGGATGATGGGCCCCTACGGCTATGGCTTCTTGTATGTTGCGAAGAAGTACCATAACGGAACGGCGCTGGAAGAAACCTGGCTCGCGCGCCAAGGCAGCGAGACATTTTCTAATCTTGTGAACTACCGCTCAGAATACCGCCCCGGGGCCACTCGCTTCGACATGGGCGAACGCAGTAGTCACATTCTCCTTCCCATGGCGGTGGCCGCTCTCGAGCAGCTGCATGCTTGGAAACCTACTGTCATCAGTGAGCGCATCAGCGAGATTGTGAATGAGATTTCTGAGGGTGCAGAGAAGAAAGGCTACGTTGCCGTTCCAAAAGCTCACCGCTCTACGCACATGGTGGGCATTCGCCACCCCAATGGCATTCCTACGGGGCTCGCGCAACGGCTTGAACAAGACAAGATCTACGTGAGTTTCCGCGGCAGCTCGATTCGTGTCGCGCCTCATTTGCACGTCTCACAAAACGACATCGATCGCTTCCTATCGCACCTGTAGTTCAGGGAGTCCGAGGAATTTGCGGCAGCGCTTGACTCTTCTCTCGGTGCCCGGATTGAGGCCCGTCGTCGATACTTCCAGACACGCGGCGAGGACTTCGTTTTCTACGAAATCTGTGCGCTCGAAGCTGATCGGATCTCCCGTTTCAGTGCGACCGAGGAGATTAAGAGCTATGGTTTTCGGGGTCCAGTACGGCGCGGATGTGATGCGGTAGTAGCAGTCACTCACACCTGCAAGGCTCATCTTCGGCATGCGACTCATTGTGAACATGTTGGGAATCAAATCCTCATCAGCGGCCGTGATTTCACGGCAATCACTGTAGTTCACGATCTTCTTAAACCACGCTTCTTTGGTGAGGGGTTTGTTGATCACACCTGGCAAACCGCCATCAATCACCGACAACTCACCCTTCGCACTGATGACCGGAGCGACGTGGTACCACCAGTTCTCCTGACGGGCCATGCCCGAGCGATCGGTGTAGAACACGAAGATCTTTCCGGCGGTGATCTGTTTTTGTTTCGCGAGTTGATAGGTCCACACGTGCGCCCGGTTCGAACACACACTCTCATACACGTCCACCAGATTGCGATCGAGCTGGCGAAACACGCGCTCTTTCGTGAGCCCCACGGACTCCACATCGGTCAGATGCGTATTGTAGTCTGGCAGGAAGATGTCTTGCGCCGTCGCGCTCAAAGACAAAAAGAGAGAAAAGAAGACGATGAACTTCATAAAAATGGCCCTGAAAGATTTTTTGCATCTTTACTATAGGGCCATTTGAGAAGACTAGATCCGGGGCTTTTACGAGTAAACTTTACACCGTCCAGTGAGTGAATGCCTTTAAGCGATTTAATCCGCCGCAGGGATGGGTCTGTACCCGCAGCTCATGAACCACCCCCGCCTCCGTC
>JAUKPS010000448.1:0-11733 GCA_032273165.1 Chlorellidium tetrabotrys | reverse complement strand
AAATCAATAATGGAGAAGGGAATATCTAAGTAATCGAGCATCGCAGCAAACGAGCGCAAATCCTCTCCCAGACCAATCGGTGAGGTAGCGTAACCAATGAGGTTAAAACCTGGTTTGCTGGCGGTATTCATATTGGCATTATCGCTTGAGAATCATGCTTGGTGGGGATACACTCCACCTATGATTTATGCAGAAGCTATCCTGTGGATCCTGTTTTTCGGGTATTAGGTCTATAGACTGATCTTACAATTCCGTACTCAAGGTATCACTACTATTTATGCGCGCTCATTACTCTTTTCTCTGCTGATGGGCGTGATGCTGATTTCTTTTGGTAAGGGTATCTATACCCGTTTGTTGGTGCAGAACTAAGAAATCTTCTGTAATTTCTCGCGAATTGCTTGATCAATATAGCCACTGACCCAATAGCGTTGCATCACTGCAGTACTTAAGGCTTCTGGTGTAAGTGCTAGGTGAATGTGGTGAGCATTCCAGTTTGGCTGTCCTTCCATGGATAAGACTCCCGCAACACATTCCATGAGTGCTTGCTCAGATGCTTCCATCACCACATCAATTACTAACTCAGGATATTGCTCGGTATCGGCATAGCGCTGGGTAAAGTAGGTCATGAGATCTTGAAATCCCTTGAAATCTCGATTGGCTAGGATCAAATTGGAGAGGGCTACGTATTCAGCTGCTCTTCCAGTCAGTTGTGGTGATTGCGCTTCATTCGTCCACTGTACTTTTGGAAAAAAGCTGAGGTCATGCTCTTCTTCTGATGGCGGCGTCTCTGCAGTAGGGGGTGATTGATCAAGGGGGTCGCTTGGATCTTGCGCTGGCTCTGGGAGCTTGTTCTCTGCGATTACAGTAGCGGGATCCTTAAGACCCTTATAACCACTTAAGCGATATAAGAAAAAGAGCTTTCTCAATCTTTGTAAGATGTGATTGGAGTGCGCTACTCGAGAGCGACTGTTGAGTAGTGAATCAATAAAGTTACGAATGGGTCCTGGCATATTGGCGCGGAACTCATCTTGCCAGGCATTCCAATTGAGACCTGAGCCATCGGGCTTAATGAGATTGGTGCGGGCTGTGTTTTGCACTGCCTCATCAGGTTCAATCATGAGAATAATGCGGTTGCGTCCCACCACAATGCCAAAGTGACTTAAGCGTTGTGAGCGAGAATCGCTGATGTCAAAGATTTCTCCTTGGTTGATTAAGGCGGTGTGACCTTGTATGGCGCAGTCTTCGGGCAAGATCCACCAGTAAGCGGTGGCATCAGCTAGGCGCAACTGGCCGTATTCATGGCAATGGTGATTGGCAATCTCTTGATAGCCAGTAATGACCTGTAGATGGTTTTGCTCTGGGTTATCTAAAGGATGGCAGTAGCCCACGCGGGCAGTGATTTCGATACTGGCGGGGAGGGTAAAGAAACGAGTATTAAGGTAATTGGTGATCCACTGTTCACGTGTACCAGGCACACCATGTGGGGGGTGCATCGTATCTTGCGTTGGGTTCATGCCCATCAAGGTCACACGAGTGCCATGATCACCAATCATGTCAGGCTTGTCATCATCGCTAATGGGTCTGGCATAAACAGGCTCACCTGTACCAGTCACAAAACCTTGAACCCCATAGACATCTGATTCAGGTTGATAGCAGATAAAGACGCAGTAGCCTTTGCCATCTTTCCAGGATTCATATTGAATGCCAGCATGATTACGAGTGAGGGCAGAGATCTTTGCACCCACACCATAGTTTTGATGCTGGTTCGCAACACTCCCTGAGGACGATAGACTATTTAAAAGAGATAGCATTTGCTCAGGAGCCATGCCATCGCCATTGTCCGTAAAGGCAAGCTTATAAAAGCCACCTTCTTGGAAAATGATTTCATTGAAATCTAATCGAATGAGACCCAAGTCTTCGCCGGTGCGCTCACAAGCCTCAATAGAGTTTTTGAGAAATTCTCGTAAGTATTGTGTAGGAGGGCAATCACGACCGAGATTACGTATGAGGGCAGTTAGTCCTTGTGGATTAACGCCAGTTGGCTTAAAGGCATAATTACTCATATTATCCCAGTCGATTATCGTGATTATTTAAGCCAATTGCTTGTATTGGGCTTATGAGCATGGTTTTGTTGTTAAATATTGTAGTAATCTGAGGGTCCTAGAATCTACTATTCTTGGCAATTTTAATCTAGTAGACAGAGATTTAGTCCTAAATTTGAGATGAAAATCGGCAATTCAAATTCTATTTTATAAGATATAGTCTGATATTAATTTAATTAAATCGCGCTAAATGAAGATTATTGACGCAACAATTTTTTTTAATGAAATAGACTTACTCAAGATTAGACTTGAGATGCTCTATGAGGTTGTTGATATATTTTTAATATGTGAATCTGACACTACTTTTAGTGGAAATCATAAATCTTTTCATCTAATGGATCGATATGCAGAGCTTGATAGATTCAAGGACAAAATTGTCTATATAAAATATGAGGTACCAGAATCTTTTTTAAGTGCTAATAATCCTTGGCAAATTGAGGCGGGACAGAGAAATTTTCTAGCAACTTATTTGACCACCCTAGAGGATGATGATATTGCTTTTATCTGTGACATTGATGAGCTGTGGAATCCAGAATTGGTAGACCAATTAAAAAATAGAGCCATCGATATAGAGGGCAGTAGGTTGCGAATGAAGTTTCACTACTATTACATGAATTGCCAAGGCTTAGGGCCTGGAAATACTGAATGGACACATCCTTTCTATACAAATATTGCATCCATCAAGGCTAGTCAAGATTTACATGGCATGCGTTATGGCCGACAAATGGGAGTTGTAAATCAGGCTGGATGGCATTTCTCGTATCTTGGCGGCGCGGCTGAAATTGCTCTAAAGATAGAGTCATTCTCGCATCAAGAGTTTAATAATGAGTCAATTAAAAATAATGATCGTTTGGAGAGATATTTAAAATTAGGCCTAGATCCATTTGACCGAAGTGATCATGAATGGGCATTTAGGCCTCTGGATTACTATCCACCTAAATTGAGTTCCATTATGCGTAATTTTCCGCATTTGTTACGCACCAACCTGGACGCATAGTTAGTTGTCGCCTAGATTGAAGTCCTATAACCCGAGCAATTATTTACCATAAATGATTTAAGCCAAATAATGAAAAAATTTTTAACGTTTGGTGGCGGTGGCCAGCGCTATCGTGACGCTGCGGTTAGGTTAGGTGGTGAGGCTAAAAATACTAGTTTATTTGATGAAATCTTTGCGCTAACTGAAGCTGATCTTACTTCAAAGATTCACGCGAAGTTTTATAAAAAATTTCAAAAATTTCTAGAGGAGAACAAGAGGGGTTATGGCTATTGGCTTTGGAAACCATATCTTATATCTTGGGCTATGCAGAATATGGCAGATGGCGATATTCTTGTCTATGCAGACTCTGGTTGTGAGTTTGGGAGTCTAGAAAAAATAAAGAAAGTATTCTCTGAGTTAGAGAAAAAGAATAATAAATCGCTGGTTTTTAATAGGGCAGGAGTCTATGGGTATGGGGATCATGCTATTAAGCCTTTTTGCTCATCCATTACTCTAAAAGCCCTTGATCCTCTTGGCGAAATTCAAAATGAACTCATGCAGGAGGCAACAGTTCTCGCTATCAGGGTTGAAAAAATTACACGAGAGTTTATTGCTGATTGGTTTGATAGCTGCTCTCACACTGAGTATTTAATTGATCCTCTGCCGGCTAATGAGCCCCCCGGTTTTATTGATCACCGACATGACCAAGCTATTTTTTCGCTTCTCATGCGCTCTAAGTATCCTGTTTTATTAAATGGAGATATGTCTGGAATTTGGAGCGAAGGCATTGTTCCAAAACGTAAACGACACGGTAAGGTCGATAATTATTTTAGAAATTTTACAAAAGGTGTTTATCACCCTATTGGTTTTGATGAGTTTAAAGACATCATATTTTCTAGTGAAATCGAGGCATGGTCAAAGCCAGAGGATGGTAAAAATCTAGTTAGTTTTGACTTACATAAGGCTGGTTTTAACTGCCATACAAAGCCAGAGTTAAATCCAAGCATTGTTTTTAAGTTCAAAGACGTCACCCCGATCTCAGCCATTCTGATAGAAAATAGAGAGGGTTATGAATCTAGGATTTCTAGCATGATTGTTGAGACCTATGATGCTGATAGCGCCTATATTAAGCTTTGTGAGTTTAACTTTCCATTTGGTGGCTTTTACGATGAATCTCCATTGATATTTAATCTGCCATATGGCTTTAAAACTAATCAAATTAAGTTATCAGTGATAAACACAGCAGAAGAGTCATTACATTTGCGTTCGGTGTATTTCTATTCTTAAATAGCAGCTTTTTGCTAAGAAAATAAGCTTTCAATCAAATGTTATCACTCCCCGATGTCACCTTACTGAGCGCAACTTCTGTTTCTCTTGAGAAGGCCGTCTATTCGCTTCAGGTTTCTGGGGAGAATATTGAATTTGCTGCCGTCAAATTGCTATCTCCAGAGCGCCCCGATGTTTTACCTAGCTCAATAGAGCATGTAGCTATTCCGAACATAGATTTTTATGGCTACAGCAAATTTATGATTGAGGAGTTATTTCGTTATGTTGACACTCCTTATTGTCTTGTCACTCAAGCAGACGGTTTCGTAGTCAATGTGAATAAATGGCGCAACGATTTTCTGGAGTATGACTATATAGGTGCGCCCTGGCCAGCCATTTTAGGGTCAAGCGCCGGTAATATTGATCTAGATAAAAACAGAGTTGGTAATGGTGGATTTTCTTTAAGAAGTCAGCGGTTTTTAGAGGCTTCTAGCAAAATCCTTTTTGATGACATACACGTGCCTATTAAATCAGAGGATTTTTTGCTATGCCATTATCTATTTGATCAGATGGTTGAGGATGGCATCCGCTTTGCTCCGCTTGATCTAGCCCGCCAGTTTGCAGTTGAAGCGCAAATTGACCAAAACCATGATTTGAATGAGACTTTTGGATTTCATGGCAAGGGGTGGCTTACTGAAGCTCGATTTCAGGATATCCTAAGCCGTAGCCAATTAAAACATGAGATTACATCATTACTAGTATGACCACGCCCAGTGATAGCCACCGCTTAATATGACAGAAAAGATTAAAAAATCTGGGGTTATTGAGAGACTAAAACGTAAAATTTTATCTTCAAGCGTCCCCATTCAGAAAAATAATGCCTTGATATCTAAAAAGACAATGCAGTTTGAGAGCCAATTGTATGGTCAATTTTCTCTATTGCTTGAGCGTCAAAAGCTACTCGGTGCTGTTTTAGAAGAAATCCAGTTGCAGCTTGCCTCTCACAAGGATCTCTTTTTAGAATGTGAGGGCACTGATGGGGCATTGCCTCAGTCAGCACTTGAGTATCTTGAGTTAGGTTTGCGGCACAAATCATTGCGACAGTTCGACAATGCAATTGAGTGTTTTGATCTCGCCTTAAAGGCAAGACCTGATTTTATTGAGGCCTTTTACGAGCGCGGTAACACCTACTTTGATCAGCATCAATTTGAGGCTGCCATTGCTAGTTATGACCAGGCTGTTGCAGTTGATCCTCAATTTGCACCAGCCTATTTAAATAAGGGCATTGGTCAAGAGAACTTGGGCCGACCAGAGTTGGCTATACAAAGTTACGAACAAGTCATTACATTGGATCCCCAAGAAATGCGTGCTCATATTTATCGAGCCAATGCCTTGCATAAATTGGGTAGGCATCAAGAGGCGATTGAGGGTTTTGATCAAGCCATCTTGATTGCGCCACAGGACTCAGGTTTATATAGTTCCCGAGGTGAGATTCATAAGGCATTAAGACAGTTTGAGGCAGCTCTGCAGAGCTTTGAAAAGGCTGTGGAGATTAATCCGAACTTTGCAGCCGCCTACTTTAATGCTGGCAATACTTACTTTGATCAAGGCTTGTTTGCAAAAGCAATTGCCAGCTATGACTTGGCGATTGCAAAAGATAGTAACTATGCCCAGGCCTTTTATAACAGAGGCATTGGTCTGCAGAACTTAGGCAAATACGAGCAGGCCATCGAGAGCTATGACCGAGCGATTGCCATCAACCCAAATTACACCGATGCCATTCTCAATCGAGGTAATTCTTTGGTGAGTCTGAAGCGTTTTGAAGATGCTTTAGCCTGCTATGACCAGGTAGCTACTGCTAGACCAAATGATCCTCATCCTTTTATTAAGAAGGCTGATGCACAAAAAGAAATTAAACAGTTTGATGCTGCCCATGAAAATTTAAGTAAGGCCTTGGCCTTGGATTCTAATAATGCAGAGGCCTATTGCATTCAAGGGCATGTCTATAAAGAACAAAAGCAATTTGCATTGGCGATTGCCTCATATGATCGTGCTCTTGAGATTAGGCCAGATTTTCCATATCTCTATGACATTCGTTTATTCGCCAAGATGGATTTGTGTGACTGGGATGGTATTGAGGAGCAGTTTGCAGAATTGGCTAAAAGAATCGCTGAAGGCGAAAGACTTGCTTCAACCTTTCCTCCGCTAGCAGCCTTAGATGATCCTAGTTTACAAAAACGGGTCAATGAAGTTTGGGGTACCCACTCTTATCCAGCGGTAACTAGCTACCCACCAATTGCTCGGTATCCAAAGCATGACAAGATTCGGGTTGCTTTTGTATCGGCAGACTTTAGAAATCACCCGGTGTTGCAACTGACGCTCAATATGTTTGAGTCTTTTGATAAATCTCAGTTTGAATTAACTGCAATTGCTCTAGGACCCGAGTCTCAAGATGACAGCACGAAGCGAGTGCAAGTTGCTTTTGATCGCTTTGTTTGGGTCAAGGACATGAGCGATGATCAAGTGACCCAAATGATGCGCGATTTAGAGATTGATATTGCGATTGATTTGGGTGGCTACACGGCTAATTGCCGCGCAGGCATTTTGGCGCGCCGCGCTGCAACTGTACAAATGCTTTACCTGGGTTACGCCTCAACGATGGGCGTTCCCTATATTGATTACCTGATTGCGGATGAGGTAATTGTTCCCAAAGAGTCACGCCAGCACTACACAGAAAAGTTGGCCTATATTCCGATTTATCAGGTGAACGACAAAAAAGCAATTTCTGACCGGGTTTTTACAAGAACAGAGCTAGGCCTTCCAGAAAAAGGCACTGTGTTTTGCTGCTTTAATAATTCTTACAAGATTACGCCCGAGGTCTTTGATGTCTGGGTTGAAATACTGCAGCAAGTCCCAGGTAGCGTCTTGTGGTTTTATGAAAAGTACCCCAGCACTTCAGTCTATTTAAAGAAAGAGGCTCAAAAGCGCGGACTTGATCCAGAGCGGCTAGTGTTTGCCAAGTACATGGATTCGATGGAAGAGCACTTGGCCCGTTATCGGATGGCGGATTTATTTCTCGATACCTTGCCGTATAACGCACACACCACCGCAGGTGATGCTCTTTGGGCAGGGCTTCCGGTGCTCACGCGCATGGGCAATACCTTTGCATCCCGAGTTGCTGCCAGTTTATTAGAGTCTGTCAATATGCCCGATCTCATTACGGCCGATATTGCAAGCTATCGTGATCTTGCTATAGAGCTC
The DNA here is from genome assembly GCA_032273165.1 of Chlorellidium tetrabotrys. Classification (NCBI taxonomy): domain Eukaryota; class Xanthophyceae; order Mischococcales; family Botryochloridaceae; genus Chlorellidium; species Chlorellidium tetrabotrys. Next base: position 4,128 of record JAUKPS010000448.1, on the reverse strand, counting down.
GGCAAAAGCCCTGCAAAATTAAAAGAACTCAAAAAGCGCTTAGATCAGAATCGCATGACGAGTGACTTATTTGATGCCAAAGCTTTTGCCAGAAACTTTGAGAAATTGCTAGGCCTTGTGTATGAGCGATCCCTTGCTGGTCAATTGCCGGATCATCTTGAATTCTCGGAAGTGAAATCCTAATGCCTAAGTCATCCGTCACTAAGCCATCCGCTAAAGTCGCTGTTGCTAAGAAGCCAGCGGGCGTGGTAACTAAAGGCCAGCCAAAACCACTGGCAAATGAGGCTGTCGCTCAGCTTGAGGCTTTGTTGACTCAAGTAAAAGAGCTTCATACGCACTATCAAAAGAGTGTGCAAGACAGTGCACAGATGATGGAGCAAATTGAGGCTTTAATTCGGGTGAGCCAAGCATCACCCCAAGTAGAAGCTTTGCAGGTTAAGCCCAAATCGATTGTCAAACCAGCAGCTGAAGGGGATTTGTATTTGCTGGGTATGGAGCATCTATCTGCCAAGAAATTTGAAGCTGCACTAGATTGTTTTAATCGACTGCTAAATGAAAAGCCCAAGCATCTAGATGCCTATTGCCAAAAAGGGAATGTGTTATTTGAGTTAAAGCGCTTTGATCAAGCGATCAGTGCTTTTGAAAAGGCTATTCAAATTGAGCCAAAGGCCAGTGCAGCCTATTTGAGTCTGGGCATTACTTTGCATGCATTAGGTCAGTATGAAAAAGCGATTCAGGTATATGAAAAGGCTCTCAAAATAAACCCGGCAGACTTTATGCTTTACCGAAACATGGGTAATGCCTACAACGAGCTCAAGTGCTATGAAGATGCGGTCAAGCAATATAACTTAGCTATTGAAATCAAAGCAGACTATCCAGCGCTATTCTTCAGTAAGGCAATGGCCTTAAATAATCTTGGAAAAACACTTGGTGCCCTAGAGGCTTACTCTAAGGCCATCGCTTTGGACCCTCAATACGCCGATGCTCATTACTATTTAGGGCTCATTCAAATGAAGATGGGGTCCTTGAAAAAGGCCATAGAGAGCTTTGATCGGGTAGTAGCCATCAATCCGCATTATGATGGAATACAAGTGCAGCGAGAGCGCGTTTTAAGCACACTTAACTCAATGAAGTGATACACCATGGCAAACTTAAAACCAAAAAGTAAAAATACCAATCCAATTGCCTCGCGGGCTTCTGGATCTGTTGCTTCGAAAAAGAAAACTAGCGCTTTGTCTCCGGTCAATAAAGCGCCCACTAAGGCGCCCATTAAGGCGCCTACGACAACGCCTACTAAGTCACCACTTGCTAACGCTGCTAAGGCGGCTTTGAAGACTCCTAAAGTTTCCCCGGCGGCTTTGCCAGATAGTCCGACTAAAGATATTCCCAAGGCTGATCCGAAGTTAGAGAAGAATTTGGCTAAAAAGCCCTTGGGTGGGATAGACACACCGATTCGGATCTTTCAGATTTACTACGAGGCTTGGCAGAGAGAGTTGTTAGACCCTAACTTTGCAGCATTGGATAACAGCAAGGGTAACTCTGAGCTACTCGAGTTTGCTGTCTTTGAAAAACTAGCCTCAACTGACTATGTCAAGGGTGCGCAACTCTGGGGTGCACTTTCCTGGCGCTTTACTGAAAAAACCGGCATGACTGGTTCTGATTGGGTTAAAGAAATTTCAGCGCATCCAGGTAACGACGTGTATTACTGTAACCCTTATCCTGAAAATGAAGCACTCTTTCATAATATGTGGCTGCATGGTGATACCCGCCATCCACAGTTCCTGGCTTTATCGCAAGCGGTATTTCAGGTGACTGGCTTGCCAGTGGAGGAGCTCACCTCTATTTTGTCCTCTGATCAGTTTTCTGCGGCGAACTACTTTGTAGCGACCCCTAAGTTCTGGGCTGCTTATTTGCCTTGGGTGCAAAAAGTGATGAGTGTGGCCAATAAGAAGTTGCCCCCTAAAGTGCGTGACTTAATGCACTCTACTGGAGCTGATGAAGCCGATCTTCACAAGGGCGCAACCTATGTTCCTTTTATAGTGGAGCGTCTCTTCCCTGTATTTATGAAAACAGAGGGTAAGAATTTAAAAGGTTATAAGATTGCGCTTCCAGAGCGTGAGCGTGAGCTTAATGTCCATGCCAAACTCTTACGCGAGATGAAAGATGTAGCACATCGTACTAAGTCAGCTTGGTTAGCTGCTTGTTGGATTAATTACCGCAATCTGTATCTCACTCAAGTGAATGGCAAAGAGTGGTGTACAAAACATCTGCGCAATATCACCCCGACAGAAATTAAGTTTTCTTAAAGCGTAGGTGTACTGCCGTGGCTTCTTCCTCTTCGGCACCGCTTCAATCTATCTTATTGGCCGCACAGGCGGCGCGTGATTGTGCTGATTGGCAAAGTGCGATTACCCTTTATCGTCAAGTAGAAGAGGGCGCTGCGCAATCGGCTGAGATTAAACATAATCTAGGATTGTCTTATCTGGGCTTAGGTCAAACTCAACAAGCGTTGGATTGCTGCTTGAGTGCTCTTCATTTAAAGCCTAGTCTATGGCAAAGCATGGCTATTGTTGCCAAGGCTTACCAAGCGCTTGGACAAATGGAATTAGCGCAGCGCTATTTTCAGAAAATGTTAGGTGGCCCTGGAGAAGCTCAGGCTCGTGTTGGTTTAGCCGATCTTGCTATGAATGAATTTGGCAACCCATTGGGCGCCATTGAGTTGGTCGCCTCGCTCGAGAATGATCCTGAATATCTGATGGATGCCCAATTGACGATACTCATGGCCAGCCTTTATGACCGACCTGATTGGGATAAGCCAGGGAATGCCTTGACACTGTCTAATCAGATCAAAAAATATTCTAAGACCTATTTGCGCCTACCAGATCTCCGCTTGGAGCCCTTTAAAAATCATGCGGCTTTGTATAAAAAATCTTCCTATCGACCCAGAGTGGGAATCATCTCTCCTTTATTTGGGGTATCGCCGGTTTACTTTTTAACGATTGCTGGTTGGCGCAAGATAGCCAAAGATTGCGATGTGATTGTATTTAATCGGGGTGATCAAAATGATTGGGCTACCGCGCAGTTTCAAGAAATTGCCAGCGAGTGGGTCTCGGTTGCCCACATGCCCGCAGTCCATTTAGCACAGCGGATTCGTCAAGAAGACTTAGATGTTTTGTATGACCTAGGTGGTTGGATGGACGCTGTGGCATTACAAGCACTTTCAACTAAACCTGCACGCAAAATGTTTAAGTGGGTTGGTGGTCAAAGCGTCACTACTGGCCTCGATTGTTTTGATGGCTGGATTGGAGATCGCCATCAATCACCAGAACGTTTGCAAAAACTGTATAGTGAGCCCCTCATATTGATTCCTGGGTCCTACGCCACCTATGTGCCTCCAAGTTATATGCCAAAACCCTTGGCCTGGAATCAAAAATCTGTCATACCTTGCGTCTTTGCAAACCCCGCAAAGGTTTCTGCTCCCTTTTTGCAAGCCTTGAATCAGATGCTTGATGGGAAAGGTGCTAGCAAGACTGGTGAGGTCGTATTTATTCATCGTCAGTATCAATATCCGGTGATTCAGGAGCGCATTCGGGCGGTATTGGGTAAGCGCGCTCACTTTGTACTTCCTAAAACCCATCAAGAAGCATTGCAGGCAGTTAACAGTCACCAAGTGATGATTGATACCTTCCCCTATAGCGGCGGACTGACTGCGCGGGAAGCCGAAGCCTTGAATACCAAGGTGCAGGTTTTGCATGTGGGTGATCTTTTTTGTGAACGCCATACTGCCAATCTCTTTTTTGCCAAAGATCATTAAGGCTAGTAAGATCTTTGAGAACTATGATGCAAATCCAGTACCTCACTAGTAAAGAATTGTCAGCCTACGAGAATGCTTCTCTGTCTGCGGGTGGTGTATTGCTTGCTATGCCGTTTATCAATGCGGATCATGCGCAGCGTGCTGCTAAGCTGATGGCCAGTCGCGCTAATGCACCTGGAATGATCTTGTGTATTCATGATGAACAAGAAGAAGGCTTTATTGCCTTAATCAATCGCACCTTTGCTAAAACTCAGAGTGCTTATTTTGCTTATGTGGCACAAGATGCTTTTGCTGGCAAAGATTGGCTTAAAGAA
>JAUKPS010000337.1:0-11742 GCA_032273165.1 Chlorellidium tetrabotrys | reverse complement strand
TTTTATGATTATTCTTAAAAATTTGAGCTGGGTACAATGAACAAATTGTTAAATATTTACAATCGCTTTTTAGATTGCCTTACTCCCTTAATTATAATTTCTGAATTCTTATTGTTTTATCTTTTTATAACAACCCATTTTGCAATTTATTTTGTACTATTTTTAATCATCCCATACTTGATTCCTTGCCTGCTCTTTAGGATTACATTTTCCCTAACAAAATTAAATGAAGGTGCGTTTTACGTTGAAAGTAATTCAGACATTAATTGGCAGATGGCCTTCAAGTTTCAAACAATCTATGGTGCCATTCCTCAACTCGAAAAATTTATTATAGCACTTGGCCTGTACTCTCCATGGCTGAGATTATGGGGTAGTAAAATTGGCAAAAATGTTTTTTGGACATCCCATACTCAAGTCTTGGATCGAAGTGGACTAATTGTCGGAGACTATTGTTTTTTTGGCCATGAATGTGCGCTCACTTCTCATGTAACATCTTTCAAAAGAGGCAAGGCCATTATTTATTACAAAAAAATTAAAATTGGAAATCATGTTTTTCTAGGAGCACGATCAAACATCGCACCAGGGGTTGTAATTCAAGATGGGACCAAACTGCCATTTAATACTATTACAAGAATAAATCAAAAAATAACACCAGACACTTTTAGCGTTGACGACGGTAGACCTCTTGATGCTTTTATAAAGGAAAAATAATGAGTGAAGTAAAATTTGAATTTAGTAAAAATGAGTTAACAAAAGGTTTGCCATTTGTTGGAACACTTTTGTCATTTGCAAAAGATCCTCTTAAATTTATTGCAGAACTTGTTCATCATCAAAATAAACCAATTGCCGAAACTAAGTTTTTATCAAGAAAAGTTTTCGTATTAACTGATCCGAAGGCCATCGAGCATGTCCTCGTTCAATCTAATCGAAAATATTTGCGTAGCCCTTTTATGACTCCAGTAAAATTTATTTTAGGAGAAGGTCTCCTCACATCTGAAGGTAAAGTGTGGGCAAGGCAAAGAAACTTAAGCCAAGAAGCCTTTTATTATAGAAACCTAGATATATATGTCCCACTTATTACCGAAGAAGTGAAATCGACCATAAAAATATTAAAAGAAAAAAGTAAAACAGATGAATTTTCCGATTTTTCACTCGAAGCAATGGAGTTAACATATGCTATCATTAGTCGTAGTCTTTTTACCGTTAAAAATGATGAAGCTAACGTACGTGTTCGAATTGCCATGGATGAACTGCTTCACTATGTAGAATGGTATAATCTCTCACCAATAAAGTGGCCAGTATGGTTCCCATTTATCAAAAAGAATAAAATTTTTAAGCGAGAATTATCATTTTTACAATCTCTCGCCGATGAAATGATCATCGATCATCAAAATAATCCCAAAAAGTATAACGACCTACTAAGTAAACTCATTGAAGCAAAAGATAAAGCAACTGGAGTTGGTCTACCATTTAAAGAAATTCGTGATCAAGTTCTAACATACTTACTTGCAGGACATGAAACAACTGCAATCGCTATCTCCTGGATAGTTTACAACTTGGCCATACATCCTGATCTTGCAGCAAAAGTGCATGCCGAATTAGACCAAGTTAATTTAGATGAAATAAAAACTTACGAAGATGCAAATAAACTCAAGTACACAAAGCAATTTATTTGGGAAAGCATGCGCCTATATCCACCAACATGGAGTATCGACAGAACTGCTGGTGAAGATGACGTTATTATGGGGGTTAAAATTCCAAAAGACTCGATCATGATGATTCCTGCCTATATCATCCATCGATTACCAAAATTATGGAAAGATCCTTTGATCTTTAATCCAGATCGATTTGAAAATAGAGAAAACGATCCAAACGACTTTACGTATCTGCCATTTGGTGGAGGAGCTAGAGCGTGCGTTGGAAGACACTTTGCCATGCTTGAAGCAATTCTAATGACAGCTCATCTTGCTAAAAGTTTTAACTATGAAGTCTCATCAATTCCATTTATCGAAGGAAAACCATTTATCACCTACAGACCGAAGTACGGTATGTGGCTTAAGTATTTTCCTCGTTAATTGAAAATTCATAAAAGGATTATCCAATGGAAAGGTCGCGCCCTAAACCTCTTAAGATGCACAAAGGAAGACTCGAAGCTTTTAGTGATGGTGTTCTCGCAATCATAATTACAATTATGGTTTTAGAACTAAAAGTTCCTCATACCTCTGACTTAGAAGCACTCTATACTTTAGCTCCAGTTTTTTTAAGTTATGTTTTAAGTTTTATCTACGTTGCTATTTATTGGAATAATCATCACCATCTTTTTCAGATTGTAGAAAATATTAATGGCAGCGTTTTGTGGGCCAATATTCATTTACTTTTTTGGTTATCGCTACTTCCATTCGTAACAGGATGGGCCGGAGAAAACCATTTTTCTGCACTACCTGTGGCGGCCTATGGTTTTGTGCTTTTAATGTGTGCGATCGCTTATTATTTTTTAGTTAAGTCACTAAAATGCATTCATGAGGATCACTCTGACCTCGCCACTGCAATTGGGAATGATTTCAAAGGAAAAATTTCAACTGTGTTTTATATCTTAGGAATTCCTGCTGCTTTTTTTAATGTTTGGGTCTCTCTAGTGAGTTATATAATCGTCGCAATTATATGGTTTGTACCTGACAGACGCGTAGAAGAAGTTGTTGAAAGAAAATAGTCTCTTTTAGGGGGCTTATAAACCTCGGTCCCTTTAAAAATTGTCTAAAATCAATACACCCCACTGTCTTTTTACAGACCTAACCTAAACCTTCCAAGAATGTGCCAAAATAAGTGAAATTTGCATGAGCATTTATGGAGTTTTTATATGAAAAAGCTATTAGCACTGGTGTGCTTAATTGCTTCCATTGTCACGTTTGCGACCACTGCCTTCGCTGGGAATCCTGATACAATCAGGGCCTGTGGAAATCTTGGTTTCACCAAAAATCGTGATTTAAATATTTGCATGAAAAGTGGCGCTGATGCTGAGGCCGTTATAGCTTGTGCCAAAATTGGAACCAGTGATATGACATTAATTAATGAGTGTATTACTAGCGGTGCTCCTATTCAGAAAATCCGCAACTGCGTACAAAGCAATAATGACCTTGATGTTTTGAGTGCTTGTTTTAAATCTTAAATACTAAGCATCTGCCATGCCATAAATCCCAGCACAACCGATGCGACTAGATTCATCACCGGTCCGAATTTAGCCGAAAGCTTTCTTGCGAGGAACATTCCCACCAAAGTTGAAACGAATGCCCAAATACCAATCGATGCAATAAAAGGCACAATAGGCTTATTAGCGACTCCTAAGCCTATCCCTACACCGAAAGCATCAAGACTTGTGGCCAATGAAACTAAAAGGATTTTTCCGTAGCTATGGAATTCTTCTTTTTTAGCAGCAGGCTGCTCTTTTTCATCACTTTCTTTTTGAAGTAAATGAATCACTCCTTCGTAACCCATATGGAGGGCCACAGCCCCCAAAAGCGTGAAGGCTATCCAGTGATCAATGGCCGAAAAGCGGCTGATAATATAAGTTCCTGCCAGTGCTCCAAATAAAGCGACGACTGCTTCAGCGCCACCTGAAGATAATGCGAATTTTAAAGCATCTTTTTTAGTGTAGGGTCTTAAACCCATTGCGACTGCTGCAGAAAAAGAATCTGCACTTAAAATCAATCCGACAGTGATAATTTCGAAAGCTGTGCTCATTAATGTCTCCGATTGCTAGAGATTAATGAACAGTCCTCTTTTCGTCAAGGAAGCCAAATGGTGTGCACATCATTGGAGGTGAAATTTTATTTAGATTAAGGAAATCACGTAATGATTTTTGGATAGGAGCTTTTTCAGCAATACTTGATACTTGAAAAGTTGATTCAAACAATTCTGTAGAATTAATCCATATTCCTTCGCTTTTAGAATCGCACTCCCACCCCATCTGAGAAACAATCCCAGAAGGACAAAAGCTCTTTCCTTGAGTATTACGCAACAGATACTGGCATTGTCCATTTTTCCCCATCCTTCTTCCTAAAAGAACTGAAGAATGTGGTTTATAGCGAAGTGAAAACATAACTCCATCTGGTTCAACTACTCTATCGATTTTATAATTTTTTTTCTCAATACCACTGTAACTTAATAGATGCATACTATAACCAATCTCCACTGGTCTCGGAGATTTGGCATCAAAGATATCATCTACTGATTTTTGAAAAAATGAATTCGGTTTTGACTCATCATTTGTATAATTACACTCAGGAATATCGAGAACAATTTTGTCTTTCTCAGAGCATTTTGTGTCTTCTACGGCCTTTACGTAAAGTAAGGGACTTCCTGCATATAATTTGGTTATGTCGCACTTACATGCTGCTGCCAGTTTTTTACATTTTTCAGCAGTAGGATTTAATTGGCATTCTTTAAAATTAGCAATGTGCCCTTCAATTTCTTCAGCGGTTTTAAAGCTCTTTGAAGCAGGACAAGTTGGTGTTGTGCGAGCGTGATTTACGGCCTGACAAGCAACTCCACCTTGCTGAATATCTGATTGATCATTTTTTATTGCATAACTTAGAGCAATTGAAAGTGGATTAATCGCTTTGTTCTTATCGTAAGTATGTCCACCGAGCACTCGCTGCCCTTCTATTAACTGTGCTGCTGTATAAGCAAAACAAGTTTGTCCACCTGCTTGATCATAAGTAGGAATACCGTTAAAAATTTTTTTCTTTGCTGTTAGATTAACTGGTGTGCAAGTTGGATCAGCTGCCGCTAATAAAAAATTTGAAAATGCCAGTACACAAAAAAAGATATACTTTTTCACCAAACAGACCTCATAGTCCCAAAATAAAGATAATCCCAAACAAAATGGGCAACTATCTCCTATTTTACAGGAAAAGTTTGGTCCTCGCAGCGAGGGTAAAAGCTTCCAATTTTAAGATGGTTTAAGACTATTTAACTGTACAATTGATGTTTTGGTACATTTGGTCCCCGCTTCCAGAAACGCGTACATAACCTCTTTCGTAACCAGAATTTTTGTAAAGAACTAGGTCTACAAACGTGTACCCATCACCATCGCCAAATAAGCGAATTGTATCTTGACCTACGCGAAGATCCCCGCCTTGGCCGTTTAAATGTTGCATATTTGAGTATTCTTCAGGAGTTACCAGAATGGCCCCCATATCTTCATTTGCTTTAGGATGCTGAACTAATGCAGCTTTTTTAGAACCTAAGTTTTTAACTAGGAATTCAACTTTAACATCTACTTTTTTTCCATTTATATCTTCTTTTACCAAGCAAGTAATCGTACTAACGTTAGAAGCTGCAAATGCAGAAGTTAACGACATAAAAGTAAGTATTGCTAAAAATTTTTTCATAAAATCATCCTCTAAAAAATTATTAATGACTATTAACCTAGGAAGCCGTTGCAAGGAATATGGCCGGTAAAAATTACATCTTTCTCAGGGAAATCTTAAGCCTATAATTTGGAAGCCTAACTGCTTATTTCTTTACACTTGCCGGATTTGATTTAAAAATTAAGTATGGATTTAAAAATCATTTATCCCACCATTACTGATGATTACATAGTAGAAGCTCATCGCTTTCTCCTCGAAAGTAAAATTAAGCCACAATTTTCAAAGGCTTTAATGAAAAGGTTTTTTACAGAATTAAATTCAACTCCTCAAAACATTATTGAAGTCTGGGATGGATCAAAAAAGATTGCCTGTGCTGCTCTTGTGGATAAAATTACCAACCCACATCACTCTGCGAGTGTTGAGCTCTTAGGCTTTAATAACTTAGATAATCCCAAAGAAGTTTTAAGTTTGATTTCTAATCATTTCGAAAAAATTACTAAGAGAAGAGAAGTTCATCTCGCACATATGATTAATTTTCATGATTCATTACCATTTAAAGTTGATGCCATAAAAAATCTTGGCTACGTTCCCTATTTTGATACCTACGATTTAATTTCAACACAGTATTTGAAAATAAAAAATCATGATAATCCTGAATATTCTATTTCAAAGTTAGAACTTAAAAATTTTGATGAGTATTACGATGTTCTTTGTAAAAGTTTTGCGGACAATCCTGATACATCAATCGGACCTATTGATTCAATGAGAGAGCATTTTAAAACGAATACTCTTCCAATATTCATAACTAAGTTTAATACAAAAATTATAGGCTTTATTACTCTACTTAAAAATAATGATAATGGCGAAATTAATACCCTTGGAGTCCTGCCTGAATTCAGAAAAAGTGGTGTTGGAAAAAATCTACTTGCGATCGGAATCGATTACTTATGGGGACAAAAAGTAAGTTCCGTTAAACTCACTGTTGCCGTTCAAAACAAAAAGGCCCTCGATCTTTATCTAAATTCAGGATTTAATATTCAAGAGTCTTATTTAACACTAAGAAAAGTTCTTTAGTGGCCAATGACTCATTAAGGGTGCTAAGAGTTAGTCATATATTATGAAAAAAACATTATCGTCTCTTATTCATCCAGCAAATCCAGAAGCTTTTTTTGAAGCTTATATCAAAAATGAACCTTTTGTTGTTCATGGATTGAACCAAACAATAAGTGAACTTACAGAACTTCATTTTCTTGCATCACTTGAAGCACTTCTAAATGTTTGGCCAAAAGACATTCAAGCCCATCTTCCAGATGTAAGAGATGAAGCAAGCTCAATTGATACGACAGCAAAAGATGCTTCTAAGCTTTTTGAAAATAAAATGGGCCTGCTTTTTAATCATGCCGAAACAATCTCTCCAGTGCTTGAAAAATGGATTCAAAATTTGAGAATAGATTTAGGACTCTCGTCTTTAACAAATGCTAGATGCCTAATCTACGCTACTCCAAAAAATGCTGGAACGGCCCCTCACTTTGATCAAAACATAAATTTTGTCTTACAACTCCATGGAGATAAAAATTGGTGGATCTCAAAAAATAATTCAGTCGTTAATCCTATGACTAGGCATACGATGGGACTTCCAACTGATCCAGAACTAGCTAGTTATGCCGATGAAGATATGCCGACAACAATGCCCGAAGATGCTCAAAAATTTGAATTAAAAAGTGGATCATTACTTTTTGTTCCAAGAGGAAGTTGGCATTGTACAGAGGCCAATTCAGATGCCCTGTCATTAAATTTTACTTTTACTGCACCAACTTGGATTGATCTTTTTACAGCGGCACTTAGGGGTAGACTTGCCCAATCACAAGAATGGCGAGAAACAGCAAATGGCGTTTCTGATTTTGATAAAACGCATGAAGCTGAAGAAAAGTTCGAACATTTATTAGCAGATTTAAAACTTGATCTTCCTTACTGGAAAGCAAGAGATATTTTAGGCGTAACTGAAGAAAATTAGTTAAATAAACTTCATTTTTTCTCACTCAAAAATCATTCATTTACCTAGATGTCAGACATTTTTTTACTAATTTACCTGACAAGCCTTAGTCGCTTTGACACACTTTTCTCCACACAAATTCACACACACACAATTACTTTTGGAGACTCTAATGGATGTTAGAAGACTTAAAGATCTCGTCACTACAAACCCATATTTAAGACTTGGTACGGATGTATCAGAATTAGAAAAATCAATTCAAACAGTGGGCCTTATTGCCCCTCTCGTTATCTCTCCGAATAATGTTATTCTGGCAGGCGCTCGCCGCTTTCAAGCACTGCTAAACTTAGGCTACACTGAAGCTCCTGTGATGATTGTCGATAAAGGAGCTCTTGAGATGGAGCTCGTTTCTATTGATGAAAACTTAGTAAGAAAAGATCTTTCAAAAATTGAAATAGAAGGACATTTAAGACGTGCCAAAGAAATCTATCAGGCCTTAAATCCGGTAGAGGAAGCAGCACCAGCAACTGCTGAAATCGAAGAAAAGAAAGTTGTTTTGCCAGCTGAAAAATTTCTTATCATGGTTTCTGAAAAAACAGGTCTTTCACCTAAGCAGATCCATGAAGCTATCAACCGTGATGAAATGGCTTCAAACAATGTTAAAGAGGCCCGTAAAAATGGTGACCTTTCCCTTAGCCAAACAAATGAAATTGTAAAACTCTCAAAAGATGAGCAACAAAAATCTCTGTCACACTTAAAGTCTATGCCCGTTCGTGAAATTAAAAGTTTCGTAAAAATCGCTAAAACTAAAGGTGTTGAAGCAGCCATTAAAGAAACCCACCAAGATCCAAACGCTCGTGACTTTGTAGAAATTGAAATGACCCTTAAAAAACTCCTGAAAAAGTTCAAGCAACTTGAACTTGAGGGAATTACTCTGGAAGATCTTCCTGAACAATCACAAAAATTATTCTCTTCGGTGATGAAATTCGGAAGTGCCACTGATTTTTACTCAATTGGTGGAAAAACTGATTCTATGGAAGATTCGCTTCAATAGTATATAATGGCTGAATGTCTTATTACGCTGTCGACTTCGGAACTTCTAATTCTTTATTAAGCCACGTCTCAAAAGACGGGATCATTACTCCTGTGCCGCTTGAAGGTTCTGAGAGTTTGGTCCTGCGCTCACTCTTTTATACTCCAGAACCAAACAAGTGGTACTTCGGCAAAGAGGCCATCAGCGAATATATTAATGCTGATGGTGAAGGACGATTTTTTCGTTCAGTAAAAAAATTTTTACCGGAAAGAAATTATACAGGTACAACCGTCTTCAACAAGACTATGAATATTTCAGAAATAGTCGCGACGTTTCTCGGAGAGATGAGAAGACGCGCTAATAAGTTTACCGGTGAAAATGTTGAAAAAATTGTTTTAGGGCGTCCCGCTCTTTATTCTATGGACGCTGAAGATGACAAACTTGCTCAAGATAGAATGCAAAAAGCATGTGAGCTCGCAGGTTTTAAAGAAGTCTATTTCTGTCCAGAACCAATTGCCGCGGGTCTTGATTATAGCAATGATAATAGCGGGCAAAAAATTGTCCTGATCGCCGACTTTGGTGGGGGAACATCCGACTTCACCCTTATGAAACTTCATGCAGGTGCTTATTCAAAAGATGATATTTTAGGACTCTCAGGTATTTTTAAAGCGGGAGATGCAATGGATGGTGTAATGATGAAAGATTTCATTGCTCCACATTTTGGATCACGTTTTGAATATAAAATCCCTGGTGGAAACAATGTTTTAACTTTTCCCAGACAACTGCTCACAAAAATTTGCTCACCAGCTCACATCACTCACTTACGTGAACGCGATACCTGGGAGTATCTTCAGCATATCCAAAAATTTGCTTTATCTAGTGAAGGGGCCAAACAAATGCATCAGCTCTTCACGCTTGTAGAATGCCAACTTGGATTTCCTCTTTTTGATGAAATCGAAAAAACTAAAGTGAGATTAGGAAAACTTCCTGAATCTACATTTAAGTACAAATACTCTGATATGCAAATCGAAGAATTAATTAGTCAAAAGTCCTATGAAGAAAGTATCAGTTCTACTGTCGAAGAAATTATGTCCACCATGATGGAAGTTTTTAAACAGTCTGGGGTCGATATTAAAGATGTGACCCAAGTCTGCCTAACAGGTGGTACTTCTCAGCTAAATCTCATTCGTGAAAGGCTGGCAGCTGTCTTTGGTAGTGAAAAACTCGTCGAATACAATATCTATCAATCTGTCGTAAATGGCCTCGCTCAATACGCAAAACGCCTCTAAACAAAGTGTCTATTTTCTAATCACATTCATAAAGATTGAACATCCAACTGCCCCTAAGTCCCAAATATATCACTCTCCAATAAAGGCAAGTTACTTGCTTTAGATTAAGTGTTTGAACACTTAGGAGCTTACTTATGAAGAATTTCTTCTATCTATTACTGTTAGTTTTAATTGCTTCCTGTGGGGGGAAAAAATCGACTCCTGCCCCATCTAGTGCCATGAGTTCGAAATATATTGTTGATACTTTTAACGACGTTGATAACGTTAGTAGTTACGACCCTGAATCATTAAAAGATCTTCCAAGACAAGTTGATCTAAAAAATATCATGACGTCTGTAAAAGACCAAGACGATCGAGGAACTTGTTCATTCTTTACAACAACAGCATTGTTTGAATCAGCAATTAAAAGCAGAATGAATATAGATGTTAATTTATCGGAAGAGTATTTAAATTACTCGGTAAAGTCATTAGGTTATGGCACAAAATATGAGTCCGGAAACCGCCTAGAAAATCAAAGAATCGCAGTAAAGGAAGGAATGCTTCTTGAGCGAGATTTTCCCTACCAACCATCGTGGTTCGAGTGGAAGTCTCCATGTGCAGACTTCACTGCAAATGACGAAAATGCACCTGATATCTGTTTTACACACAACAAACCATCTAGCGCCATACTAGAAAAAAAGATTTCAACAAAAGACTTTGAGAGTTGGGAGCTTGCCGCTGATGATTTTAAAGAAATCATCACGACTCTTGCCGATAAAACTCCTCTGGCCGCCGGTATTCCAACTCACCCAAATGGAATGCTCGATAATGGTAAAGTCGTTTACACAGAAGAAATGCGTGAAGAATGTCGCACAGGAGTTGCCGAATGCGGATCTCACGCGATCGTACTTACTGGTTATGACTTAGACAAAGAAGTTTTTTACTTTAAAAATAGCTGGAGTAAAGATTGGGGAAAAGAAGGTTATGGAGAACTTCCTTTTAGAGTTCTTGACCGTCACGTACGCTTTATCTTCGGAATGGTTAGGTTAACTGCAGATGTAAAATTGCCTAAAGACCATGCTGTCAATTATTTCAAACTTCTTAAATTTGAAGTTGATTCAAAAGAATTGGGCGATAGATCAGTTGAAATTAAAACTCAAGTCTCAGCAAATAACGTTGGAACTCATGCAATAATTGCGCAAACAAAGGTATATAAGAAAAAATCTTTTGACAGCACAAAAACAGAACTTGTTACATTAAGCGAAGAAGATCAAAAAATATACCCTCGCAAAAATGTAGGTGGAGCTATGTATGCACTACAAGATACAGAGGCAGGAAATTTAAAATGGATGTATGACGAAAAACATATGATAGTTTTAAGTGCGGAAAAAATGAATCTTCCAACAGTAAAAAATCTTAGAAATAACCAAAAAGAGCCAATGGTCTTATCCACAGTTCTCTATCTCTACACAGATGAAGGACTTAAAGATCTATCAACAATCACACATCCTATTAACTATATTAGTTACGACTTTCAAAAATAGTTGGGTGAGCGGCATGAGAAAAATAATTCTATGCCGCTCAACTTTTTGCCTTTAATTTTTCATTAATTGCTTCATACTGCTTTATAATTTGGATTCTTTCTACATCATCAACACAAGATTCTTGAAACTCTTCATTGCGAATAATATTTAACTGCTCTTTTGCTTTATTCAAACTTTCAAAATCATTTTTATCTTCATAACATGTGGCCACAAGTCTCAAGCTCTGACTAAAGTCCGATAAATCAGGGCATCTCCAATTATTAGTTTTGTTAAAAACTTTTTCTCCATTCATTGTCCCTGAGGATGTTGATTTAAAAGTATTAGTAACTCCTTCTGTTGCCAATTTTAAACATTCACCAGACGCTGATCCCACGCCGCGCGTCCCAAGCTCTAGAGCAATAATAGGTGAACAGATCGCAACTCCAACAGTGATTCCACCTACAATATAAAAAGTCACCTCACTTCCGTAAGTAAGACCTGTAAGTGCATAAGAAGCGACTGTCCCAGATATATTTTTTGTCGTCTTGATAAAAGA